>PVIA01016772.1:0-17797 GCA_004024845.1 Tonatia bakeri | reverse complement strand
GTCACAGGGTTTTGGTAGGGATCGTGTCGAATCTGGAGATTGCTCTGGGTGGACGGCCGTCTTCGCCATGTGAAGTCCCCCAGGTAGTGAACATGGGTGTCTCCCCGTTTATCGGCGTCTTCACTAATCTCTGAGCAAATGTTTTGTAGTTTTCAACGGGCCAATCTGTCACCTCCTTGGTTAAGTTTATTCCTAAGTATTTCGTTCTTTTTGCTGCGGAAGTTGGATTGGTTCCTTAATGTCCTTTTCGGATTGTTTCTGTTTCCTGGACAGAAATGCAACTGGTCATTCTGCTCATTGTTTCCGTATTCTGCACTTTTTCTGAATTTGTTTAACTTGTGCTAACATCTGTGTTGCTTTAAAAAAAATGACCTTTAAAGGCTTGTTGACAGCGGCCACAAGATCTCCTCCAACATATTATGTTGTTTAAAAGAAAGTCACCGAGGGATCCTGGTAACGGGGGGGATGGTAAGGACTTGAGTCCCTGGCAACATTCTTTTTCTTTTCCTCTTCCTTTTCCATTTTTGAGGACTGTTCAGTGCAAAGGCTCTGGCTCATTGAACGGGTCCGGTGGTTGTGGGAGAGAGGGGGTAATTGGGGCTCCGGCCGTCGGTGGGTCTGGGCTTGGATTCCCAGTCCTCTGCTCAGCCATGTAGTGACCTAACCCCACGGAGCCCCATTTCTTCGTCTGCCCAGACAGGGCCCCTGCGGTGGAACTGCGTGAAGGGCGGGACCAGAGCACGAGGGAGCCCATCTTGAACTCCCGGTGTGGACACCTGTGGTGTCGTGCATGGCTGCCTGCCCCACCCAGGGAGGAGCTGCCTCACCTGCCCCGTCAGGAATCCCAGCACTTAGAGCCTCCCGTCTCAGAGGAGTGTAGTTGGGGTTAGGCTTTCTGCCAGTTCTGTCTTCCCGTTGGTCTGAACTGGGGCCCAGTTTGATTAGGTCCCAGGTTTCGAGCAGAAGGCCAAACAGTGACAGGCCAGGCTGCCCCCGGGCAGAATTAGGAAGTGGGCGAGCAGTGCCTGACCTCCCGAAGCCTTCCTTTCATTCAGTTAAAATTCCGTCTGCGTTGCAGACTGCCTGTGCACGGTGAGCCACGCAGGGCTGCCCGGCCCCCGGTGCAGCCAGCGGGCCCTCCCCCGAGTCCCGATTCCCGTTCTCAGCGCAGCTCCAGGGGTTGCTGCTTTTATTACCACGGTGTCTCAAAATAACAATCTCATATCGCCGTTCTTTGATTTTTCGATTTTAGATCTCGTTAATTTCTACAGTGCAAATGAAGACTTAGAGGTTTGGCCTCTCCGCCCGCATACACACAGCCTTTCTCCTGTCTTGCTTTTTTAAAAAATATTTTCTTTGGTTAAAGATTTTATTTATTTATTTTTAGAGAAAGGCGAAGGGAGAGAGGAAGAGAGGGAGAGACACATTGATCGGTTGCCTCTGGCATTGCCCAACAGGGGGCCTGGCCCACAACCCAGGCCTGCGCCCTGACTGGTACTCAAATCCGTGACCCCTCGGCTTGCAGGCCGGGGTCCAGTCCACTGAGCCACACCCCCCAGGGCTCCTGCCCTTCTTATTGTGGTCCCGTCATGGGTTTTGCTTAAATATTCACTATGCAAAGTTTTGTTATTCCTAGGCAGTCAGTTCTGTATGTTTTTTTCTCTGTGTACCCGCCATGGTCCGCGCTTGTCTCCTGCAGGTTTCAAGGCCCCTCAGCAGCAAAGTGACCTGTGCTGGGCCACCGTTTTTCTTGTGCTTCCGGAGCCTCTGCCCCTGGCCTGGGTCTGGGCTGGTTGACGTCCAGGTCTGTGTGCAGCTGTGATCCTGGGACCTCCCTTCACTGTCCCCTCCCTTTGCCTCTCTTGCATCTGAGAGCCCCTGGCTCCAGCACCCCACAGTTCCGTTTCCTTGGTTCACTCCCTCATGGTGCAGGAAAATACCCTCCAGGAGTTTTCTGAGACAGAACTCACTAGAGATGAGTGTTTGGCAGAGTGCCATGTCCGAAAAAGTCTTCACTCTGTCCTCGCTCTTAACTGACAGTTTGTCTGGGTGTAGAATTCTGGGCTGCAAGTCTCTCTCTCTCGGAAGCTGGAAGGTATGCCTGTGTTTTCTCTCTGTTTCCAGTGTCGCTACTAAAAATTCCACGGGTGTTTGGGGACCTCACCGTTTGTGTGCGACCCTTCCTTGTTCATTATTTGCTCTTCATGGTCTGGGCTCTCAAGCATCCCAGAGTGTTGGGGAGTGCCTTCCCCCCTGGGCTGGGAGAAGAGAGGGTGATTGTGCAGAGTGTCTTGGAGGAGGTGGCACTCGGGTCACTGGACACAGAGTGAGTGGACTTGGAGTTGACTTGGGCAGAAGAACAGGAAGGGGGTCCCAGGTGGACAGAACAGCATTCGCCAATGTCAGGAGACCTTAAGCAGCCAGGACAGGTGGGTGCACCATCCAGAGTGGGTGGTGAGAGGGGAGATCAGAGCGCCAACAGGGCCTGGCCTGCAGGGGGCGCCACAGCCTGGAGTTCTAAGGCACGTTCACTCCTGCTGCCCCAGCTGGGCTCCCTGGCATCTGGGCCTGGTTGTTCTGCCCGGCTGTGACCTCTGGGGAGTTCCTGCGGAGTCTTTCTGACTGCAGGCGGCCTTATTTTGGGGAGGACAAACAGAAAACTTGCGGCTGTCCCGGCCTAAAGTCACTGGCGCTCTGTGGTAGCCTTTAAGGAGGGTTAGGACGGAATGTTCCTGTTGTTAAGACATTTCCCAGGAAAAGCAGGTGTTTGAAAGGTGGACATTTTGGCTAGTAGGGTGGGACAGAAGAGAAGTGGCATTCGCCTTTTAAATACGGACAGCCGTGCTGAGCTGTGCATCCAGAATCCATGAGTCCCACAGGACTGGTGGGCTGGGTGGGGCTGAGGGGTGGGGCTGAGCACCCTCTGCTGGGGGGGGTGGGTCTGCCACTGCAGGCTGGGTCTGTCGCCTGGACGCCCAGCTCTGGGCAGGCGACCTAGACTCCAGGAGCTGCTGTGTGACCCCAGACAGGTGGCCTTCCGATGCCTCTGTGTTACCTCCACCTTCCGGCCAGCACTCCGGGGGGAAAGCACAGCCTCTCTCCTTCTGAGCCTGAAGGCAGTGGTAGTGGCTAACGTCCCTACCTGTCATTTTCCCTATGCTGACACTTTGGCATCTGGGGCCTTGTGGGCACTGAAGGGACCGGACCGGACTGCCTTCCCCCGTTAGCCCATGCTGGAGACGGTGCCAGACTCCCCTCGGAGCGCCTCGCCTCTGCTAAGCAAGCCCACCAGTCTGGAGCGCCGCCCACCCCCTGGGGCTCACACCCCCGGGCTATCATTCCCGCCCCCACCCCGTTCTAGTCACCCTGGTGCCAGGGCGTAGGCAACCGGGGACACTGCCTGTGCTCCGCCCCCCGCCTGCCAACGTGATTCAGTCCAGCCGTCCCAAACCTGCTCACCCGGACTCTCATCACAGGCTCTGCCCACATTTTCCTGTCGCCCCCTCCGCCTCCAGTCTGGAGGGGCTTCCCGGCGGCCTCTCCTGCCTCCTGTTTCCAGGGACCCGTGGGCGGGAACGTCCTCCCTGTGCCTGTGGTTCCCTGTCTGCAGTACACGTACCATGCAGGGCCTCCTCACGGACGTCTTCCCCTGGTGCGGTCGTGGCGAGAACCCCGTAAAGAGCCCTCAACACCCTGGTTTCCAGGCGGGGCCGTGAGGCTCAGAAGTGGGGCTTGCACTCTGGGCCACGGGAGGTGGCGGAGGGGGAGCTGGGCTCCATGCGCACACCCCTGACTGCTCTCACACGACCTCTCCTCTGTGGGGTGGGGTCAGTGGCCCTTCTTCCCACGGGTGTCTGGAAGCACCAGGTCCAAACCACTCATCACGACACCCAGCCCCTGCTCCTGCCCTGGGCAGAGGGGAGACAAGCAGGTTCTGCAGGCCCCGCCTGCCCCTGAGTTCCCGTAACCCAGCCCCGGCCATTGGCCACCGGTGGCCCTGGCCTCAGGTCTCTCCCTCCTGTTCAGGCCGCACACAGAACCCTCCCTCCGTTAGCCTCCCTGACCTGTGTCCCCCCCGTGTGCGACTCCATCCTGGGCATCTGTGCACCTGACCCGCTCCAAGACCCAGCAGGTGGCTGGAGCAGAGCCGTGGCGCTGGCGCCGTCCCCGTGCGGTTCCAGACCTTGCGCCACCCAGGAAGCCTGCTGCTGGGAGCCTCCCAGACGCTGGCAAGTGTTGAAACGGAACCGTCAGGGACACGCTCAAAAGGCAATCAGGGCTCGTTATGCCGCCTCTTTATGCCGTCCGCTCGGCGGTGCTCTGCGCGGCGGCAATGGGCGGAAGGAGCCGTAAGTGGGCATTTTCCTGATTGTCGCCGCATTTAGAGAACGCTGCCTCTCCACCGGGCTCGGCGCGCGCTCGGCGGTGGCACAGATTGTCGAGGCGCTGGTGCCTGTCTCGTTGAACGTAACAGATGATGCCGTGTGGAGGCAGCGCTCCCTGTTAAGTGGGGTGGGTAGGTGCTGGCGGTGAAGAATCCTAACATTTCGGGGGAGATTAGTCTGGGAAGCGCGAATAGCAGAGGTTTCCATGTGTGTCCCTCTTCGTGCCCTGCGTGCCTCGCACACTTTCTGCTGTGTGGGGTCTCTGTGGGCGTGCACTTGGTGTTGAGTGTGCACGCGGGTAGGAAGCTGTGGTCATCCCCTAGCGCCGTGTGGCTACTACCTCATTAGCACCAAGGAACTCACGGCTAGCAGATGCCCCACTCTCAAATAATCGGGCTGAGAAGAGAGGACGCAGTTTGGGAAGACAGCCTGGACATCAGCACTCAGACCACAAATGCACAGCGGCGCCCTGCCCCCGCCCCAGTCCCGAACAGCACGGGGAGGCTGGGCCAGCTTCCTTGAGATCCGGGGTTGGGAGATCCGCGTCCTGTCCCCACAGCAAGGCTCACCTGGCCCAGCACTAACCTGTCCCTCGAGTTGCCACGCCAGCTTCCTGAAGGTCCTCATACCTTTTCCGGTCCCTGGCTCGTTGGCTGCTGCTCAGCACTCCCGTGGCGAGAGGCCAGGGTTCAAGTCCCTGGTCTCCACTGTCTTGCTGTGTGACCTCAGCAAGCCCCCTCCCCTCTCTGAGCTCCAGGTTCCTCCGTCCAGTGAGTGGTGTGGACTGGAACCTCCATGTGTCACTTGGGACTGACCTCATGTCGGCGTCTTGGTTATCAGTGTGTCCCCGCGGGTGCGGCGCCCAGGGTCTGAGCAGGGGCTGCTCCGTCACAGCATGTGGGCAGCTGACCAGGGTGGGTACTGGCGGCGGTGGGGGTGGGGGGCTCTACAACAAGGCGCAGCTTCAGGGAGGGAGGCGAGTTTCTGGCTCGGCGGATTTGGGGATGGGCTGACTGGACCCTGGGCCTCCGCTGGGCTGGTCAGGGGAGGTGGGTGAGAAGAGGCACTTGGACCCGTCCATGCGTCCCCTCCCCGAATCCCATGAAGCCAGCACAGCCGCCCAGACCCTGGAGCTGCCACTCGCGGTGTGCAGGTTTGGGGGGCCCTTCAGACAGGCTGTCTTCTTCTGGTCCCCCCACGTCGCGCCCGTTGCTGGTGCACGGAATGGCAGCACCTCCCTGTCTCCAGGGTCCGCACTGCCGCCTCCTCCTCTCCATGCCGACCTGGAGGACACCCCTCTCCCCGGGCCCAGGGCGCCTGCCCTGTCATCAGGCCTGGGCACTCGCTCAAGGACAGCAGCAAGGAGGGGCAGAGGGGACAGCGATCTCCCCTGCGTGCAGACCTCAGGCGGAAGAACTTGTGTCCACCTCACGCTTCCACCCACGGAGCCCCTGCAGCTCCGCAGGTCACTGAGGCCCCCAACACTGCCCACGCTCACCGCCCAGATGCCGGGGGGGGGGGGGGTAGCCGAAGCTGAGTGAGGGGCCTCGGGTGACGCGTCGTGGCCGTTGTTTACCCACAGTCGGGCTGCAGGGTGACGGGAGCCCCCAGAGACCCGTGTGGCCTGTGGCCGTGAGGGCAGAGGCAGCAGCCGTGCCCTGTGACGGCCCCTGAGCCTGGGCTCTGGCTCCCCCCCCGCCCCCACCGACCAGAGAGCCGGCCCGGCGGGGAAGACTCAGAGATGGACAGTCAGGGTCGTGGACGAGGGGGTGGGTCTGGAAAGTGCCCCGCCAGGGTGGCTGGAGAGAAGGGGCGCCCAGGGAGACAGAGGTCAGTTGGCATGGAGGAGGCAGGGCTGTCTGGATGGATTGACTTATGAACCCACCCATCTCTCTCTCCACTCATTCACCCATCCACGATCCATCCGCCTCTGTCCGTCAGTTTTTCCATCCATTCACATTTCCTCCATCCATCCAACACCCACCCACCCACCCATCTATCCAGCCACCCTCCATGCATCCGCCCATTTGTCCGTCCGTCTTCCATCCACGCTGCATCCACTCGTCACCACCCACCTCATCCATCTGCCCACTGGCGACCACGTCACGACGAGTTTGAGGAGGCCAAGCCACAAAGATTACAGAACGTCCTTTGCCCTCTATGGTTCGATTTGTGTGACCTCAGGCCACTTCTCTGAGCCCTGTTGCTCCCAGACACGAAATGGGGACAGTAATCCTTAGGTGTCTGTGAAAGTGATACCCATGGGTGAGTCACCAAGTCCAAGTGGGCATCTGGACGGACATGCTTGTGGCTGGACCCCCAGCTCAGAAAGGGGTCATCAACAGGCAAGTCTCCTGCCTCCAAGCCACGTGGCACCCGCCTTTCTGGGAGAGACCAGTAGTATTGGAGGGTGTCCTGTGCATGTACTGTGGCTCCTGCCCCCCACCTGGCTCTGTGTGCAGAAGTCTTGCCTGCTCCCCCTCTACTCTGCCCTGGGCAGGGTTCAAACCTCAGGTACCCCCCTCCGCCGAGGTGAGAAGAGCAGAGACAGCTGACAGCTTCCTGCGCGCTCCCTGGTCCCCGATAGACGGGAGCTGCGGAAATAATGACACTGTTCAGTTAGAGTAATTTGCTAATTTGCTTAAGTAACGTCCCCAGTCCGGGACGTGACATAAATGCATTAGTGCAGCTCCGGTGCCCCCAGCTGGGGGTGGCGCTTGCAGTGGGACGGGTGGGTGCCGGGAAGTGGGAACAATCGGGGCCTGCAGGGAGTCGGCGGTGTGGCGAGGGGTTCTGTGAGGGGTGCCCCTCTGGCTCTAGCCTGCTGGCCTTCCAGTCTGAACTGCTCACCCGCATGTGTGGGGTCAGCCGGGCTGACACCCAGCATCGCCTCACCGCTCGCTGTCGTGGGGCAGGGCAGGCGCCTGGTCACGGGGCGTCCCCCCAGCTGCACGGCAGACAGCAGAGCCTGCCTGCAGGTCCTGTGGGGGCTGCAGGCCTTCGCCCGGGTGGCTGGCCCGCCAGCGGGGCCCAGGAAGGGCGGCGGGCTCTCTCTGCCCTCTGTGACCTTTCCCCAGCTGCTCAGGCCCAGGCCCGCTTCCTCCCTCCCCGATGTCAGGGTGCGCACCGCCATCAATGAGTTCCCTGCACTGTGTCACCCTGGGGTGTGGGGACGGGGATGGCTGAAGCCAACAGGTCTGCTCCGGGCTGATGGAGCTGCCCACTCAGGAACCAGCCGACCGCTCAGCAGTCCTGGGCCAGGCCCCGGGCCGTGGGCGAGGTGGGGAGGTGCAAGGGTCCAGGAGGTGGTCCCTATCACCTGCTTGGAGGCCCCTAGGGGCAGCAGCCAAGGGTGTTCCTTCCGTGTCTCTAGGGGCCGCTGCCCCTGCAGGGAGGGCGACGCCTTGTAATCAGCGACGTGGGCCGGGTGTGGGTGCCGGGACGAGTGGGGGCTGGGGCTCACTGCTGTCTGGGGGAGACGCCGCCCCTCAGCACGTGACTGGGCCAGGATCATCAGAGTTTAACGTTGATTGATTATCAGAAAATAGGATGACATCTGATTGGGAATCTCTTGAATTTTTATGCTGGCAACGAATTCAAATGTAAAAGAACTAACAGGTTTTGCCAAACAAACCAGGCCCGCGGGCAGGCCCCCAGCGGCGCGCTGTGTCTCTGTGCCCGCCCGCAGGCAGCCTGCCCTACGAGTACAAGATCGTCGTCGCCGGCAACCACGAGCTGACCTTCGACCAGGAGTTCATGGCCGACCTCATCAAGCAGGACTTCTACTACTTCCCGTCCGTGTCGAAGCTGAAGCCGGAGAACTACGAGAACGTGCAGTCGCTGCTGACCAACTGCATCTACCTGCAGGACTCGGAGGTGACCGTGCGGGGCTTCCGCATCTACGGCTCCCCGTGGTGAGTGCGCCTGCGCAGTCCGGGCCTCGCGGAGCGCGGGGCACGCCGGGAGCTGCGGCCCGGTGTGCAGGGGGCGGGGCCGGGGCTGTCAATCACAGGTGCGCAGCGTTGTCTGCTGAGGACACAGTCTGACCAGGCCTCCTCCCTGAGCTCACCTGGCTGGTGGGGATCAAGGTGCGAATGACGGTCAGCATGTCCATGGGAGCCCAGGTGATGATGGTGGTGGTGGTGGTGATGAAGGTGATGACCATGATGGCGACAATGACGATGACAATGATGGTGATGATGATGGTGGTGGTCGTGGTGGCAGCAAACCATTCCTGAGCTCTTACAGCAAGCCAGGCCCTGGGCTAAGGCCGCCACAAGCACCGTCTCCGACCCTTCCTCAGCTCTGAGAGGGTGGACTGGCCCTCGGAGGCCCAGCTGGCCGTAGCCACAGGGCGCCAAGTGCTGCAGGGTGCAGAGGGCGCCCTACACAGCAGGGACAGACCATGTGTGCTCCCGGGAGAGGTGGGGCCACCTGAGCCGCATAGGAAGGGAAGGGGTCTGGAGGGTGGGTGACGGGGCTTGAGACAGCGCCTTCAGCTGGGGCAGCACACACGGGGGCGTTGAGGGGCGATTTGGGAGGACGCGGGGCCTGGGGGTGATGTGGGGGCTTCAGGGAAGCCCTGTGTTGCCCAAGGCCATGCTGCAAACTGATCCTTGGAAGCTGCATGTGGGTGTGTTGACCTGGTCCCATGCCACCGAGGCCTCCTTGTGGAGAGGGGGGAGGCGGGGGCGTGCCATGCCATGCAGCCATTCCTGGGCACCAGGAGGCGCCTGCTGTTCGCCCGAATCCTCACCATGTGCAGGGCCTCTGTGAACCTTCCCTGCGGCCTGGCGGGCTGGCAGAGCCCAGGCCTGGCAGGGGGGTCTGGGAGCCAGGAGGCATTCCAGGAGCGTGAGTGCATGAGGAAGGCCTGGAGGTGAGCTGAGCCTGCGGGCAGGTCTGGGGTTTGAGGTGCAAGCCAGGAAGTGGGTGAGTGGGGGCCTCAGGTCCCAGACCAGGGAGTCTGGCCTGGATTTCTTGTCTGGTGGTTTTCAGTAACCAGCCTTCCTGACACCCAACCCCCACATACATAACAGCCCCCCACCCCTATCTGAAAAGTTATACTCTGTGGAGGTTAACAGCATGGATTTGGAACCAAACTTCCTCAGTTCAAGTCTTGGCCTCACCTCTTAAGGGCTGTGTGACCCCGGGCCAGTCACTTGACCTCTCTGTGCCTCAGTTTCCTCTCCCGCAGAGTGAAAGTGATAGTGCCCTCTCCGGGGTGGTTGCAGAGGTGTCAGCAGCCAACTCCTTGGGTCGGTGAGAGCTGCGGAGTAGCAGCTGTAAGAGCTGGGGTGGCACAGGGCCAGCGAGGGTGTGGCAGGCAGAGGGAGGTCTCCGTGAGCCACGGCTTCGCCTGCCTGTGGCTCTGTGTCATCATCTTGTGGGACCCACCATGTCACGCCCAAGGCCTGGAGGGGACACCGTGCTTGTAGGTGCAGGGTAGACTCAGTCAAGTGCTCGGGCCCAGACACACCAGGGATGTCCCCACTGCTCTGCCTTGCCCTCCATGTCTAACCTTTGCCAGCCTCAGTCTTGCATTGGTGCAAGGGGGCGCTGTGCAGTTGGGTCCTCTCTGGGGCGGCCCCAGGCGAAGGCACGCAGTGGAATGGCATTAGCCAGTCCTCCAAAGACATTCACGGCTGGAGAACCTCCTGGCCCACCTCCTGCTTCTGGCTGCTTCGTGGGGGCTGCCCGTCACCCCTAGGTTGGAGGCCATACACCCCCACCCCCTGGCTTCGGTTTCCTGCAGGCCAGGTCAGCCAGGAAGCCTCGTTGGGCCTGTGTCTCTGCTGGCACTGCCCCAGGCACTGCGACTTTCCAGGGCTCAGGGAAGCCGTTCCCGGTCCTCAGGTGCAGACTGGGCTCGGAGCCTCTGCAGGAGCAGCTTAGAGGAAGGGGGCGGGGACCAACTGCAGGAGAGGAAGAACTCAGCTGTTACAGACGGCTAAGTGTTAAAAAAAAATCCCGTGTACATACCGCATTCATGTATGGGTTTTGGATGCGTTTTTTGTTCTCGTTTAACTGAAAGCGGTCTTGATTTTTTTATAAAAAAAGGAGGAAGGGAGGGAGGGAGGACGTTGGCACGCAGCTCATCCATCTGGTCTAATTACTTCTGGTATTTTGAAAGGAGGGATCTGAACCTGCTGAGGCATTAAACTTTGAGAAGTGGCTGCTGGGCTGTTGCTGGGCGTCATGGGCCCCGGTTCTCAGCCTGGCTGCCTCCCGGGAGGGGTGGGGCCGTGCTGTCCCAGCCGTGGCCAGATGCTGGCGGGTGACCACGGTGAGGCCATCTCTGCCCAGATGTCTCCCACCCCCTTGCCGTGCTCCTCCCTGGCTTCAAGGTTGCCACCCCTTCCCGGGAGCCCACCTGGTGAGTCCAGTGTGTCGTGGCAGCTGCTGCGCTGGGCTCCAGGCCCTCTGTCCTGCCTCCTGGCTCTGCGTGAGGAAGGGCAGGTCTGGGACTCTGCTCCATGCACCTGGCCCAGAATCCTTTTCTTTTTCTCTTAAAAAATCTTTTTAATCTTTTAGAAAACATTTAGTTTTTAGTTTCTCTCCACTGATTCTCTAAGGGGTTCGGGTTGCTGTAATTTTGGATTGCACGCTCCTCATCAGTGAGGGCCTGAAGAGGCCTATGCAGCCCAGTTTGGGGGTGTAGCCCAGTTTAGGGGTAGTGGTCTGGGGGTGCCCCTCATAGAGATCTGTGTATGCTCCAATCTGTGGGTACACAGCAGGGACCCCTTTATGTCTGTCCCTTGGCCTAGGGGCTTCTCTACCATGTGAGCTCACTGGCTGGGGGACCAGCCCTGGTCAGAGGTTGGGGCATTGTCCTCTGCTTGATGGAAGCGTCCTGCCTCCCCGTGGCCAGTGGGTGGCCTTTCCTGGCCCACTCTTCCCCTGAGGCCCTCCTGGGGCCCAGCTTTACAGGGGCGGTCGCACCAGCTCCCACTGCCCACCACCCCTGGGGGCCCTGCCCGGGTTGCCTCACGGCCATTAGGACCCGCAGTCCCTGGTTCCCGAGACTGGCGGTCCCCATGCACCTGGAGCCGTGTCTGTTGCATTTTACCTCCCATATGTTTAATTTTTAAAACATTTACTGAGTTCAGAGAGAGAGAGAGAGACCTCTGTTGTTCCTCTCTTTTATGCATCATTGGTTGAGTCTTGTATGTGTCCTGACTGGGGTTCGAACCTGCAACCTCAGTGTATCGGGACCGTGTTCTAACCACCTGAGCTACCCAGCCAGGGCTTTATCTTGCATTTCTAGAGGTTTTTAGCTCAGGCCGTGGCCTTCCCATGTGTTCAGGCAGGAGAGGCCAAGACTTGCCCTGCCCTTCCGTACCTGAGACCCTGCATTCGGCCAGCTTCCCAGGAGCCGCCACACAGGTGTCCCATTTAACCTGCCGAGTGACAGGGCAAGGAAGGGTGCTTTTAAGTCCCCTTCCACAGAGGGTCAAAGTGAGGCTGGGGTAGGCGAAGAGACTGGTCCAAGACCTCTGCCCTGTACAGAGGCAACACCAGGTTCTGACGGTGGACACACTTGGCCCTGAGAACCGTCCAGTGGCAGCCTGCTGAGTCCCCATCCCGGGCCCCCTGGCCCCAGCCCCCTGGCGGTCGCTTGGGCTGTGGAACCCAAACAGGCCTGGCCTTCGGGGTCCTGGATGCCTGGCCCTGGCCATCCATGCGAGAGCCCATGCTTTCCCTGGCCCTGGGTCCTGCCCCTGTAAAATCGGACTTGGATTCTCCCTCCAAGGCCTTGCAGGGACAGATAAGGGGGCCACACAGAGCCACTGGTCTGGGCCCTGCAGAAGCCTTGGTGGAATTCCTGCCCCTCCCTGTCCTGAGCCCAAATCAAGCCTGTTCCAGGGGTCGGGGGAGCCTGCCTCGAGGACAGACCGAGGACAACGCCAGCCAGTGCCACCGGACTGAGACAGGGCGGGAGGGACCCAGCAGTGTCCGATGACGGCGGTTCCCTCGCTGCTCACGTCCCTTTGCCTCCCTGCACCGGAGCCTGGCAGCCGCCAGCCTCAGAGGACGGGCCGTGCGGACTATGACGGGCGGGAGGGCATCTCCAGTCTCCGGTCCCCTGCCCAGCCTGCTCGTACATGCTGCACAGTGACACACACATACACACACGGACACGCGCCACACAACCACACCCATGCACGCACACACACACATGCCTTCACACACACAGCACGCCCTCCCCCACCCTCCCTTCCCGACCCCCACGCTCACTCTCACACTCACACGTGTGGCTTTCTCACACGCGGTCTGTCTTTGCCCCTTTTCTGTCCGAGTCTTTCTTGACTTCACAGGCCCTCCTCACAGAGGCCCTCGCGCACACGTTAGCGCATGGGACCAGTAGTCTGCCTTCCTGCCGAGGCCCTGGCACACAAAAGATGAACGATTCTCTGGCGGAAGGGCGGGGGAAGTGAATTGGGAATGACAAAGGGACCCTCTTCTGTTCCTCCTCTCCTGCTGTGGACTTGCCGAGTGCCTGGGCAGGGTGTGTGACCTCGGTCTGGCCACGGAAGTGGCTTCTGGCTCTGTGGGGCCCCGCCCCCTTGCTGGCAGGGGGCTGGGGGCAGAGCTGGCACCCGTGTCACAGAGGCAGGTCCCTCAATTTCTCCATGGGCCCCCCAGCCCCAGAGATGCGGACAGCAGGGGCTCCCCATTGGAGGGAGCTGCCCGTGGGGCGGAGGCGCAGACTGTGCAGGGAAGAGTCGGCATGAATTCACCTGGGGCACTGGCACAGGTCACTGACCTCTGATCCTCGGTTTCCCCTGCTGCAGGGGGGGAAGCCAGCCTCGCTGGGATGCTGGGGGGGCAGGAAGAACAAAGGGGTTAGGGGTCAGGCTGGTATTTGGCTGGGGGCGGGGAGGCAACCTGGCCTGCAGGCTCAGGCTGCGGGGAGGACCACCACGTGCCCCCTCATACTGCAGCCTTCACCCTGTAGAAGGAGAGAAGCAGGAACACCAGGCCCCCGGCGGGTCCACTGCAGGAGTCCATCCCTTCTTTCCCCAAAGGATTTTCACAGGGCCGCGGGGCTGCTGCTGGGCAGACAGCAGAGCACCCAGCTCTCAACGTGCCCTGGGCCCTGTCCCAGGAATGGGCTGCCTGGGGAGAGGAGTTGGGTGCAGCAGAGGGCGTGAGTGTCCTGGGTCTGGCTCTGCCTCTGAGGCCTCACCTGTGAAATGGGCACAGGTGTCCACCTGGGCAGGACTGGGCAGGCGGGAAAGGGGTGCTCCGAAGATGTCCAGAGGTCTCATGTTCGTGTCTTGCTGTAGGTCTTTGGGCTTTGTGACTGTCAGGGACTCTGAGGATGGTATAGAGTGGAGAGGCTTAATGCTTAGTTCCTGCCTGCCTGCTGGATAGAGCTGCTGTGGGTTCCTTCGTTCATGCACACCTTGAGCAAACCCCTCTCGGGAGCCCTTCTAGGCCCCCACCTGTTGGGCAGGAGAGGTCCGACCTGGGCCTGCCCTGAAGGAGACCCCAAAGGGCGCTCAGAATGAGGAGGGTCACCTGTGCTTGGGGACTGGAGGTAATCAGGGGAAGCCTCCTGGAAGCGGTGGTCCTTGAGCGGGGCCTGCACAAACACCCAGCGACGGGCTCCGTGGAGAGGCTGGAAGGGCAGCTCAGAGGGCTGGAACGCCAGGAGCAGTTGCCGAGGGGAGCGGCTACACTGCGTGAAGGAACCGGGTGGGTTGTTGTACCTGTTGGGGGCAGGGGCGGACTCAGCAGGAAGCCTGAGCAGGGCAGCCCAAAGGGCGGGGCAGGGCGAGGCAGGGCAGGGAGCCACAGAAGGCTCTGGAGTAAAGGAGTCATAGGGGAACAGATGCGAGGCAGGGAGGAGTCCACATAGCAGGCCGCTTCTGCCCTGTCCAGCCAGGGCCACAGGGGCCCCGTGGGGCCGGAGGCTGTGTTGGGACCTGGCAGGGACATTCAGGAGCTGCTTGGCGGCAGGAGGTCACTGTCGATGAGGCCTGGCACCCCGCCAGGGTCCTCTTTGTGTAGCTGACCGTGGGGCACAGGGGGCAGGAGCCTCCTCTGTGTCCTCAGACACATAACTTGACCACACAGTGTCACCATTTCTTCGTCCCCTTGACGGAACCTTCCTACAGCTTTGCCCGAGGACTAGCAGAGCTGAGGTGTGAACCGGCTGGTCACTGGGGTCTGCTGAGGAAGGCGGGTCCGGGTCCTGGTCTTACTGCTGTCACTCCCGGGCGGGAGCCGAGAGCACAGGCTTTGTCTGGGATGTGCCATCCAGGGCCGAGCCCTGGCTACGTCCCTTGGTCACCAGCAAATCCTGGGCAAGCAAATTCGGTCCCTCTGTGCACCCCAGTTTCTGCACCTGTAAAATGGGCCAGCGGTGGCACTTGCCTCCCTGGGTTAGGTGTGCAGGTGCGTGGCTTGTGTGCGCAGGCATCCCTTGGTGTCCTGTGGAGAGAGCAATGCACCCTCCCCTCTCTGGTCATCAGCCCCCGGCCAGGGAACAGGCCTGCCCCCATCCTGCCAGGGGCACCCTAGGCCTCTTCCGCCCCCGCACCCCAGCCCCCGAGAAATGGCGTGGCCGTACCCAAGGCTGACTGAGGGACCCCTGGGAACACCCCCTCGCCCAGGTGTGTGCGCCTTACCAGGGGACACGGAGCAGAGTGGATGCCGCGCTCCAGCCATTCCTGTAACAAGCCCCACCCGCCTCTGCCTCTGGGAGCCCGGAATTCCCGCGTCAGGGGGCACGCGGTTAATGATCGGCCGCCGGGAGGTCGTTTGTATTGGCTAAGCGGGCTTAATTGGGCTGGATTGGAGGGCGACCGGGAGCCCACAAAGACTGTGAAGGGTTAGTTAACCTCTGAGAGATTACATTGTATTCAGCGCTCTGTTAAAGTTTGAATTAATTTTTCTCATGGGTTTGTTCACATTCTAATTTTCAACTAAATGAGACATCTGTTTCAGAAAAGGAAAATTTGCTCTGGTTGTCATGGCAACTATCGTTCTGTAAGGAAATTATTCCAATGGTTACTTCAGAACAGAAAGACGGAAATTCAGGACGTGGAGCCGCCGCCATGGCTCAGTCGGAATTCTGATTCATCCAGCCCAACCCCCGCCCCCGCCCCCGCCCCCCGTGGGTCTGTGTGTCCTGGACGCAGGGCCGACCTCTGCTCCGGGCTCTCGGGCAGTCAGGCTGGGTCTGGCACCCTGAGGTGGGCATGGGACCACCGCTCCTGCGCGCCCAGCGCTGGGGTGTTTGTGGGTCTCAGACCGAGGCTGCCCCCAGGTTGGGTGGGGGCAGTGAGGGGCTGGCTGGATCCCACTGCTTGGATGATGGCCTGGGACCCCAGGTAGCTTTGCACTTTAACCTCTGGCCCCAGAGGACCTTGCGGGATGAGGGTGGAGTGGCTGAATGCAGAGCACTGGGAGAGCTGAGGGCTGACGCTGACTTGAGGAAGGACGGTGCCACCCTACGTCCCTTCTTCCTGCAAGGAAACCTGGATGGATGACATCGTATGGGGTGGGGGTGGTGTGGGGGGTGGTGTGGGGGGCAGGGGTGTTGGAGGCCTGTCCTGACCTTGGGACTGGGGTCAGTTTGTCTCTCCCACTTCTCTGGTCCCCACCTTCTGGCCACATGCCCCTGGCCACCCTTGAAAAGGGCCCCCAGCCCGGGGACAGTGCTCCCCAGCCGGCTGCCATCCTGGGCTGTGTTTCCTCTGGACCTGTTGTGCCCGAGTCCTGGTAAAAGCCAGAACGTCACCTTCTCCCCTCGACAGCACTGGTGTTAGGGAGTACTGTCCTGGTGGTGGTATGGTGTGACCCCTACTCCCCTAAATCCCCCGTCAGGCAGGGCGCAGGGCACTGAGCAGGGGCCATCCCTGCCCTCATGGGGTAAGGTCTGGGGGTAGAAGTGTCGTTGTCCCATCTGACATGGGCTGGGAGAGGTGAAGTGACCAGCCTGGGGGCAGAGCCGGAGGGCTGAGGTCAACATCAGTGTCCTTCTCGCTCATTAGGGGGGAACAAGGCAGCCCCCTTTCCAGGCCTGACCCTCCCAGAGTGGCCTCTGCCCCACCCCCACCCCGAGGCTGCTGCGAGGCCTATGTACCTCATGTCCTTGAAGACAGGCATTGGGGGAGGCGGGGAGGAGAGGGCGGTGGGAGACCTGTGGGTGGCGGTCCCGAATGCCACCCTCTTCAGACCTGCCCCTCCACGGGCTCTGCCCAGGACCTGCTGTGTGACACTGGGAAGTGGGGCGACCTCTGGGGGCAGGGCGGATCCCAGTTTCCTGGGATTTGAAGTGACATGTTTCCACGAACCAGGCAGGTGCACCTGCGGGGGACTGTCACCACTGAGGAGGGTTCATCGGTGCTGGGCGAGGTGGGGGGGCGGGGCAGGGGAGGGCCCACTGTACATAGGTTCCTGGGCCTCCGGTGCCTCTGATTTGTTTCTAAGCGTCTCTTTCAAAGAGATGCCGATAGATGCCTTCTCCCTGTGCAAATACTTGGTTAGATTTCAGACAATGGGTCCTGCATCTGGAAGGCCATGCCAGAAGTGCACTGCCCCTTCTCGCCCAGGCCGGTGGCGCTGGAGGCCCCGGGGGACCGCCCTGGCACAGCCTGCAGAGCGGCTTGCAGGGGGGTGGGGGGCCGCAGCCACGCCCTGCCTCAGCCCAAGGGCGCTTTGAGTGTGATGGGGGCTCGGGAGTGACGGTGCCTTCAGCTCAGCCCGTCGGGACTGCGCAGGACCGTCAGCTGTTTCTGACCAGGACCGGGGTGGGGGGGAGGGCGGGGGGGTGGCAAGCACTTGACTCTGCACCCCAGCGCGCGTGGGTGTGGGCATCTCTCTGTCTGCAGATACTTAATGCAAGTGTCCCTTCTCTGCTGGGACGGGCTCAGTGTTTTCCGCTCTTTCTTTGGCATTTACTTTTAAAAAGTGCTGTTGTGACCCGTCAAAGTGGGGTTTGAAAACCCTGCACTGGGCCAAGCGTTTTTCATCCCGGCCTCATGGGAGGGTTCTAGGAGGTGTTTGTGATAATGACAGTGGTGGCCATGGAGGTGGTGGTGATGATGATGGTGGTGATGATGGTGATGGTGATTATGGTGGTGATGGGGTGGTGGTGATGGTGGTGGTGGTGGGGTGGTGGTGGTGATATTGGCAGCTTCGGTGCACTGAGTATTTACCGTGAACCAGGCACCGTACATGGAAAAACCGACATGATTCTTTCAACAGCCCTATTGAGGCGGTAGTGTTACTGCCCCATTCTCCAGATGGGGGAGTGGAGGCATAGAGAGAAGCTAAGCCAGCTGCCCAAGGTCACACAGGCAGTGAGAGGCAGTCTTGTCACAGGATCCGGGTCTCCCCGACCCTCCAATGCCCTTGAAGTCGGTGTGACATGGCGTGTTTCTATGTGTGTGTGGGGG
>PVIA01016771.1:0-18096 GCA_004024845.1 Tonatia bakeri | reverse complement strand
ATCACTAGCTATCAGAGAGATGCAGATTAAAACCACAATGAGGTACCACTTCACACCAGTCAGAATGGCCATCATAAGCAAAACAACAAACAACAAGTGTTGGAGAGGTTGTGGAGAAAAGGGGACCCTAGTGCACTGTTGGTGGGACTGCAGACTGGTACAACCACTATGGAAAACAGTATGGAACTTCCTCAGAAAACTAAAAATGAATCTGCCTTTTGACCCAGCAATTCCACTTCTGGGACTATATCCTAAGAATCCTAATACACCAATCCAAAAGAATGCACCCCCATGTTCATAGCAGCACAATTTACAATAGCTAAGTGCTGGAAGCAACCTAGATGCCCATCAGTAAATGAATGAACCAAAAAACTATGGTACATTTACACAATGGAATTCTATGCAGCAGAAAGAAAGGAGCTCCTACCCTTTGCAACAGCATGGATGCACCTGGAAAGCATTATGCTAAGCAAAATTAGCCAGGCAGTGAAAGATAAACACCATATGATCTCACCTTTAACAGGAACCTAAACAACAAAACAAAGAAACAAGCAAAATATAGTCAAAGACACTGAAATAGAGGACAAGCAGAAAGTGACCAGAGGAGAGAGAAGAGAGAGTTTCAGGGGAAAAGGGGAAGGGTTTACAGGAACAAAGTTAGAAGACACATGGATAAAAACTAGGAGGAGGGTGGTAATGGGAGGGAAGTTGGGAGGGAGGGGTGGGTGTGCTGGATTGGGAGTAAAGGGGAGAAAACTGTACTTGAACAATGACTAAAATAAAATTTTTTAAAAAATTAAAAAAGACAGGTAGACAGTCAAACAGACATTAATGGACAGGTAAAAAGGTAGACAGGCTAAGAGAAAGACAGATGGACAATATATGACAGACAAGTACACAGAAAGAGATAGATGGAAAGACAGATTGACAGACATACAGAAAGAAGTATATATATGGAAAGACAGGCAGATAAATAGAGAGTGAGATATACAAAAAGACACATCTACAGACATGTGGGTAGACAGAGAAACAGATGTGCAGACAGAAAGACTGATAGAAAATAGACACTGATATGCAAATAAGTACAAATATATATACAGAGAGATTAATTATACATATAGACAGGTAGAAGGATAGATAAATGAAAAGACATACATATAGAGAGATAAAAACTCAGAAAGAAAGACAGACAAACTGTTAGACAGACTGTTAGAGAGATAAATAGATACAAGAGATGGAAACATTGACAGAGACAGTATATGGATATTATATATGTAGACATGCAGAAAGAAAGATGAAGAAATAGGCAAATTGACAGAATGATTGGCAGACAGTTAAAGAGACGGTGAGGTAAACAGAAAGATAGGCAGAGAAATAATTAGAAAGGCAGACAGATGTAGGCAAAAAAATCAGAGAGAGATTGGCAGGATGACATACTGCAAATAGACATAGATATGCAGACAGAAAGTCATGCAGACAAAGAGACAAACAGAAAGAAACTAATTGAATGACAGGTAGACAGATACAACGATAGAAAGGTAGAGAGATAGAGAACAAAACAGATGAACAAATAGCTCCTCAGAAAGACCCAGAGATAGACAGCGAGGCAGAGAAGAACAGACAAGCAGGCAGACAAACATGTCTTCTTCGTAAAAGCATTACCATTTTTTCTTCAGCGCTCTTCCATGTCCTGAATACCTTTCCTTTACAGCTAGAGTGGACGCCATAGTGGATGCTTTTATTTCAATACCATGCTCCACGTTTACTTTTAGCTGCTCTGGCAACCACTGACTGTTTCAGTGGAACTCTCTCATGGAATGGGGTCCCAGAGAGGTGATGCCCTGGACAGGAGACTCAGCTCCCAAAGGCAGCAACACTTAGCTCCCTTCCCTGAGGTAGAGTAAGGGCCCTCCAGGTGAAGTGGGTACATCTAAAATAAATAAAGAGGATATTTTGAAGTCTCGTTTGCAATTATTTTTTGTAGTGGGGCGTGTATATATGGGGCAATGAAGTGGAGAATGACAGAAGAAGTAAATGTCTGGTAGAAGGAAGAAAAATGTGCATGCATTAAGAATCAAGGGCTCATATTGACTACATTTTCATTAAAATACACAGTGAATGATTTTAAAAAATTTAAATTGATGATCACTTCTTACTTAAGGAACAGGTTGATATCTGAATGTTAAACTTTACCTTAGTCAGATAAATTGGACTTGTCAGTAGTCATTACTCCCCTTTTAGCCCCTTCGCCATTTCCTGGACCTTGGCTGAAACAACTCAAAGAGTGCCAAACCCCTATGCTTATGCTAATGGGCTTTGGAGAGAAGGCCCAGTAAAGAGGCGGGGCCACTTTTATGCATAAGAAATAGGAATATACATTTAAACAAAAAATTGGAGCTTGCATCGGGGGTCTGGGTGGCTCTCATCAGATTTATATTCACCTTGCCCTGAGAGCACCAATTATCCAAACTCACTGCTTTGGTTTTGCCTGGAAAATGAAGACAGACACATCACGTGCAGGTGAGCTGTGCATCCAGAGGCACCATGACTAGCACCTCAGCTTACAGCTACCTTTGTCACAGGGAGAAACACTATGTGTAGAATAATGCCATGATAAGAGAAAAAGGGGCTGGAAAGAGAGGAAGTCAGAGTCAATGCAATTTTCATAGTTCAGGGAAACAGTAACTCTGGGCCATACCTGAGTCTTGGGAGAGTTTGGGATACCTGGTCCAGAAGCCTCTATCATCGTGTGTGTGTGTGTGTGTGTGTGTGTGTGTGTGTTCCTGTTCCTGTTCCTGTTAGTGTTGTCAACTGAAGGTTGTTGTGGCCAATTCAATGAAGGAGTCCCCAGTTTGGGGTATGTTGGAGGGGGATAGACTTTATTCAGTGTAAGTGGTTCAACTGTAAAACAGGGAAGCAAACTGGGTGAGGTGATTCCAGGGTTACAGCTCTGCTCCAGCAAGACAGCTCTGCTCTAGTTTCAACTCCAGCTGAAGAAACAGTCTTAGCTGGACACTGAAAGTGAGCTATAGGAAGGCTGAGATGAAGCTGGCTTATATAGAGAACAGTGCCTACCCTTATCCCTGATTGATCTGTTCTCATGCAAATGACCCCAAATCCTCACAATTTGATTGGTTCAAAAAGCAGTTATTGGGTGAAATGGAGCTGATTAGTCAATAAAGATACAAATAAGGATATAGCTGTACAGTTCTAATTAGCCAGGGCAGGTGTTCAGCCTATTGGTTGATTTCATCTTAGGAGTTCCTTTTCAAGGGTTAGTTCAACCAGCAGGAATACAGTACAAGAGGCAAGCTGCTCGGTGCAGCTTTTCCCTGGAGTGCAGAGAGCAGAGAGGCCCTTGTTTAGCAATGACTACTAGACTCTGTTTATAAATTTGAGCCCATAACACAATGGGTCCTTTTTTGGCAGGTATGCTCTTCACAGGATCAATAGTGTGTTCTTATGCATATTCCTCGGATGTAGACCCCAGCTCGTGGGGTCTGCATCACATTGTGGATGCGACATTGTGGATGAGATGACAAATTCACATGGACTATGGAGTCCTGTGGAGGAAAAGGGATGGCATGGCTTCTCTCTCAAGCGGAGAAAAAGTTTCGGCCCTTGCCTTGACAAGCCTTTATTGCTTTTCTGGGCACATTACACGATGGTCCTCATTTACTATGCACAGGTTCACTTTAGGTGGTTACTTTTACAGAAAACAAAGGAGAGGATGCCATTAATCACATCACAGAAGAAGGATATTTGCAAATGCAAAGGGAAAAGTGGTTGAACCGGTTACACTCATCCTTGGAAGGTTTAGCATGGATTTTATGAAATTAATTTAAAGATATGCAATAAATGTTTACTGCCTCAATTCAGGGTGAGGGAGTTTTAGCAAAAGCAAGTCTCAGCAGTCTAGGTACAATGCAGGCCTGTTTCCCCACGGGAGAACCTATCTGTGGACGTGGGTCCTGTCTGGGCCCATGCCACACAGAACAGTCTTCTATATTCCTTGGGTGTGTGTGTGTGTGTGTGTGTGTGCGCGCGCGTGCATTTGCCTGAAACAGGTGAAAGCCCTCTGGTTTTAGCAATGAAAAATCCCAGGACCTAAGTGGACAAAAATCATAGAAAAATCTTTTGGAATATTAAGACTTTGTCAGCTTTGATTTATGTTTGGATGTGTTATGTCTTGCAGGTTTTCTGACTTTGAAAATAACTACTCAGCTAGGGCTTGCAGCTGAGGCTGTCCATTCAGCAAATGGCATGTGGAAGCCACTCCCACAAAAGGAGTTATCACTGAACTCTGCTGTTAACTGGGAATTTTATGTTATGGGTGACATATTGCAACTTGTTTTGTGATATTCAAATGTCATAAAGGACAAAACAATGCAGATCTAAAATTTTATATGGAATCAGAATACTTTCTGCTTTTCGAATGTCTAAGTATATACCTCAAGTGTTTAATATTTTTATTTATTTTATTTTTGCTTATTTTGTTTCTAATGGAAACATTCACAAAAAGTTTGTGCCGAAGTGTTTTTCTTGGAACATATCTAAACAGAGGATTTCAACTGGAACCAGCAGAGGGAAGAAAGTAGTAGTCACTCAGTCTGTGGACAGTAAAGAAATAAACTCCGTGTCCTGGCACACTTAACAATTTTATTATGAAGATGTTTTATGCAGACAAACCAGAAAAAATTGTTTATATTGTTTATAGTTTAATGTGAAAGTCTCTATTAGTGCAGTTATTGCCTCTACCTTTTATCAAAAGTAAATACACCTTCTTGTGAGTTTTCTGTACTCCCACTGGTTGATGATTTCCATCTTCCATTTTTTTTCTTTTCTAGCACTCAGTCATTTAAAATTTTATATAGCTACAATGGAATCTCCTCAACAAATGGTGCTAGAAAAACTGGACATCCACATGCCAAGAAAAAAGTCTAGACACAGACCATACGCCCTTCACAAAAATTAACTCAAAATGGATCACAGACCTACATATGCAATGCAAAGCTATAAAACTCCTAGAAGAGAACATGGGAGAAAACCTAGATGACCTTGGATAAGGTGGTGACTTTTTTAGATACAATACCAAAGACACAGTCCATGAAAGAAATAATTAATAAACTAGATTTTATTAAAATTAAAAATGTCTACTCTGTGAAGGACAATTTCAAGAGAATGAGGTGTCATATACTGAGAGAAAATATTTGGGAAAAACACATCTAACATAGGCCTGTAAGCAAAAATATCCAAAAAACCCTTAAAACTCAACAATAACAAAACAATCTGATTTAAAAATGGGCCAGGGACCTTAATAGACCCCTCACCAAAGAAGATATACAGATGTCAATTTAGCATGTGAACAGGTGTTCCACAGCACATGTCATCAGGAAAATGCAAATTAAAACAATTACGAAGCCACAGTCTGGAACACTGACGACAACAAATGCTGGCAAGGATATGGAGCAACAGGAACACTCACTCAATGTTGGTGGGATGCAAATTGGTACAGACAATTTTCAAGACAGTTTTGCAGTTTCTTAAAAAACTAAATATTCTCTTACCATGTGATCCAAACTGTATCAGTCGTGCTCCTTGATATTTGCCCAAAGGAGCTAAAAATATGTCTACACTAAAACCTGCATGTGGATGTTTATAGTAGTTTTATTCATAGTTGGCAAAACTTGGAGGCAACCAAGATTTCCTTCAGTAGGTGAATGGATAAGTGAACTGTAGTACATCCAGACAATAAAATTTTATTCGACACTAAAAACAAATGAGCTATGAAATCATGAAAAGACATGGAGGAACTTCAAATGTGTATTACTAAGTAAGAGAAGTCACTTTGAAAAAGTATGTTTCAAACTATGTGACATTCTGGAAAAGGCAAAAACTATGGAGAGAAAGTAAAAATATCAGTGATTGACAGTGATTGGGTGGTGGGAGGTAAGAGGGGTAAAAGGGGGAAGCACAGACAATATTTAGGATAATGAAAATATTCTAGTTTACATTGTAATGATGGATACATGTCATTATACAGTAGTCCTAACCCACAGAATGTACACGCCATGAGTGAGCTGTGGACTTAAGGTGATTATGATGTGTCAGTATAGGTTTATCAACTGTAACAAGTGTGCCATTCTGATGGGGGATGTTGATAACGGTGGAAGCTACGCATATGTAGGGGCAGAAATTGTTTGAGAAATCTCTACATTTTGCTCAATTTTTCTGTGAGCCTTAAGCTGCTCTAAAATGAAAGCCTTACTGAAAAGAAAAAGAAGAAGAAATAAACTCCAGAAACTCTCATGTCTTTGCTTCTGGTGCATGTGGTTTATTAATGTGACTCCAAACCTGAAGCAGGTCCACACATCCTTAATAAACACACCAAGTCTCTCTCTCTCTCTCTTTTTTTTTTTTTACCAGCACTCAGTCTCCCCGACCATTTTAAACTGTGTTTTATTGTTGGCACTAATACGATTGTCCTCATTTTTTCCTTTACGGACTTCTACCCAGCCTTCACCTTCCTTTCCTCAGGCCAGCACCACACTGTTGTCTGTGTCTATGGCTTATGCATAAATGTTCTTTGGCTCATCCCTTCACCTTTCATCCAGCCCCTCCCTGCTGACAGCTGTCAGTCTATTACATTTATCTATGCCTCTGTTACTTTTTTCATCAACTTATTTTGTTCTTTAGATTACACGTGTAAGTGATATTATATATTTATCTTTCACTGACTAGTTGATTTCATTTAACATAATAATGTCCATATCCATCCATGCTGTCCCAAAAGGTAACAGTTTCTTCTTTTTTTACTGCCATTAGTATTCCGTTGTGTAAATGTAGCACAACTTTTTAATCCATTCATCTTGGGCTATTTCTAGACCTTGCCTATTGTAAATAACGTTGCTGTGAACATAGGGGCACATGTATACTTTTGAGGGCGTGTTTCTGGGTTCTTAGGATAAATTCCAGAAGTGAGTTCTCTGGGTCATAAGGCAGTTTCATTTTTAATTTTCTTTGAGAAAACTCCATTCCTTAGCAGCTGCACAAATCTGCATTTCTACTAACAATGCACTAGAGTTCCCCTTTCTCTACATCCTCGCCAACCCTTGTATTTTTGTTGATTTATTGGTGATAGCCATTGATAGCCAGAGTGGCAGGTGCGAAGTGGTATCTCATTGAGGTTTTTTTTTAAGAGTTTATTTATTTATTTTTAGAGAGAGGGGAAGTAAGAGAGTGTGGGAGAGAAACATCAATGTGTGGTTGCCTCTTGCACG
Source organism: Tonatia bakeri (assembly GCA_004024845.1). NCBI lineage: Eukaryota > Metazoa > Chordata > Mammalia > Chiroptera > Phyllostomidae > Tonatia > Tonatia bakeri. The sequence continues at coordinate 10,816 of PVIA01016771.1, read as the reverse complement.
CCCCCCACCAGGGGCCCTGTCCACAACCCAGGCAGGTGCCCTGAATGGGAATCGAACTGGCAACCCTTTGCTTTGTAGTCCGATGCTCAATCCATTGAGCCACACCAGCCAGGGCTCACTGAAGTTTTAATTTACATCTCTCTATTGATCAGTGATGCTGAACATTTTTCATGTCTGCTGGATATCTGTAAATCCTCTTTAGAGAAGTGTCTATTCAGTCAGGTTCTTTGCCCAGTTTTTAAATTTGATTGTTTGCCTTCCTGGTATTTAGTTGTACAAATTCTTTATATATTTAGGAACTTAACCCCTAATCAGATACATCAGATATATCAATATGTTCTCCCATAAAGTGGGTTCTCCTTTCATTTTTGATGGTTTCTTTAGCTGTGCAGAAGCTTTTTAGTTTGATGTAGCCCCACTTGTTTATTTTTTCCTTTGTTTCCTTTGCATTTGGAGGGTTATCAGCAAAAATATTGCTATGCAAGATATCTGAGATTTTACTGCCTATGTTTTTCTCTAGGATTTTTAAGGTTTTGTGATGTACATTTAAGCCTTTTACTCTTTTTGAATTTATTCTTGTGAATAGTGTAAGTTGGTAGTCTAGTTTCATTTTTTTGCATGTACCTGTCCAGTTTTCCCAACATCATTTATTGAAGAGACTGTCTTTCCTCTGTTGAATGCTCTTTCCTCCTTTGTCAAATATTAATGGACAGTAAAGGTGTGGGTTAATTTTTGGACTATGTTCTTTTCCATTGATCTATATGCCTGTTCTTATGCCAGTACCAGGTTGTTTTGATGACAGTGGCCTTATAGTATAGTTTGATATCAAGTATTGTGATACCTCCAACTTTGTTCTTCTTTTACAAGATTTTGGAGGCTATTTGGGGGTCTTTTTTGGTCCCATATAAATTTTTGGAATATTTGTTCTAGATCTGTGAAATATGCCATTGGTATTTTAGTATGAATTGCATTGCATCTATAGATTGTTTTGGGCAATATAAACATTTTAATGATATTAATTCTTCCAATCCACAAGCAATGTGTATGCTTCCACTTATTTGTATCTTTGTCAATTTCTCTGTTCAGTGTTGTATAGTTTTTTTGAGTATAGGTCTTTACCTCATTGGTTATATTTATTTATTTTTGTTGCAATAGTAAGATTGTTTTCTTAGTTTCTTTTTCTGATAGTTCATTATTGGTGTATAAAAATCACACCAATTTCTGAGTATTGATTTTGTATCCTGCTACTTTGCCAAATTCATTTATTAAGTCTAGTAGTTTTTTTTTGTGTGTGAATTCATTAGGATTTTCTATGTACAATATTATATCATCTGTGAGTAATGAGTTTTACTTTCTCCTTTCCAATTTGAATGCCTTTTATTATCTTCTTGTCTGATCACTGTGGTTAAGACTTAAAGTACTATGTTGAATAAAAGTGGTGAAAGCAGACATCTGTCTTGTTTATCACAGGGATGCAAGACAATCATCCCTGATGCGTTGTTGTTTTTTTTTTTTTAAGGAGAATTCAAGGGGTGTCCATTTTATTTTATTGTTTTTTAATATATTTTTTGATTATGCTATTACAGTTGTCCCATTTCCCCCACTTTATTCCCCTCTGCCTTGCACCCCCTCTCCCAACAGCATTCCACCTTCTTAGTTCATGTCCAACAGTTATACATAGAAGTTCTTTGGCTTCTCCATTTTCTATACTATTCTTAACCTCTCCCTGTCTATTCTCTACCTACCATTTATGCTACTTATTCCCTGTACCTTTTCCCCCTCTATTCCCCTCCTACTCCTCCACTGATAACCCTCCATGTGATCTCTATTTCTGTGATTCTGTTCCTGTTCTAGTTGTTTGCTCAGTTTGTTTTTTTTTTAGGTTTGGTTGTTAATAGTTGTGAGTTTGCTGACATTTTACTGTTCATATTTTTTATTTTCTTTTTGTTTCCGATCTTAAAGGAAATGTTTTTAATTTTTGCACATTGAATATGATGTTGGCTATAGGTTTTTTATATATGTGCTTCATTATGTTGATGTATGATCCCTCTATTCCCACTTTGCTGAAAGTTTTTTTTTATCATAAATTGGTGGTAGATTCATTGAATGCCTTTTCTGCATCTGTTGATATGATCATGTGATTTTATTTTTATTTTGTGTATATGATGTATCATTTTTTGATTTGTGAATATTGTACCAACCTTGGATCCTTGGAATAAATCCCACTTGGTCATGATGTATAATATTTACAATATATTGATGGATCCAGTTTGCTAATTTGTTGAGGATCTTAACGTCTATGTTCACCATGGTTATTGACCTATAATTTTTGTTCTTTGTAATATCTTTATCTGGTTTTAGAATTAGGATAATGCTGTCCTCATAAAAAGAGCTTGGAAGTCTTCCTTCTTCTTGAATTCTTTGGAATATCTTGAGGAGGATATGTGTTAGTTCTTTGAATGTTTGGTAAAATCCCCCTGTGAAGCCATTGGTCCAGGATTTCACATAGCTTGGAGTTCTTTGATTACTGCTTCTATTTCATTAGTTGTTATCAATCCATTCAGGTTATCTGATTCTTCCTTATTGAGTTTTGAAAGGAATTTTGCTCCGGCCTGCGGAGCAGTCAAGGAGGGTCCCGAGCCTACCTGCAACGGATGAATAGGGGTGGGAGCAAGAGGCGCAAAGAACGGCAGCAAGACAAAAGGTTCTGATCAAGCTGCAAACTTTTATTTAAACGGCGGGGTTATATAGCAGCGGGAAAAGGGAAGCTGCTCTGATAGGCTGCCCCGTGCATGTTCACCTCCTGCCCTTGCTAGTGATTGGTCAGTCAGGTGCGTGATCAGTACCTTGATTGGTCGCCGGTTCGTGTGCTCTGTGGATGCCCCCAGGGGGCAGTGCTGGCGGCTCAGACTGCAATGTGCTGTCTTGCTGACGGCATCAGCGAACTAAGGCCCCAACAGAATTTGTCCATTTTGCCCAAGTAGTCAAATTTGTTGTCATACAGTTTTTCATAGTATTTTCTTAAAATCCTTTGTATTTTTGTGATGTCAGTTGTTACTTCTTTTCTTTCATTTCTAATTTTATTTATTTGGGCGCTCTCTGTTTTCTTGATGAATATGGTTAGACGTTTGTCAATCTTGTTTATCTTTTCAAAGAATAAGCTCTTGATTTCACTGATATTTTGTATTCTTTTTCAGTCTCTATGTCGTCTGTTTGTGCTGTGATCTTTATTATTTCCTCCCTTCTCCACACTCTGGGCTTTGTTTGTCATTGATTTTCTAGTTCATTGAAGTGTAGGGTTAGATTGTTTATTTGAGATTTTTCTTGCTTTTTGAAGTAGCACTGTAATACATGAACTTCCCTTTCAGGACTGCTTTTTTGATGTCCCATAAATTTTAGGTTGTAGTGTGTTCATTTTCATTTGTTCCAAGGCAATATATGATTTTTTTCCTTGATCTCATCATTAACCCATTAACTGTTTAATAATATATTTAACCTCTATTGTTTGAATGTTTTAAAGTTTTTTATTGTAGTTGATTTCTAGTTTCATGTCACTGAGATTTGAGGAATGCTTGATAGGATTTAAATCTCCTTGAATTTGTTTAGACTTATTATTTTGTCCTAACATGTGGTCTATCTTTGAGAATATTCTTTTTTTTTAAGATTTTATTTATTTATTTTTAGAGAGGGAAGGGAGGGGGAGAGAGAGAGAGAGAGAGAGAGAGAGAGAGAGAGAGAGAGAGAGAAACATCAATGTGCGGTTGCTGGGGAGACATGGCCTGCAACCTAGGCATGTGCCCTGACTGGGAATCGAACCTGCGATGCCTAATTCACAGCCCGCGCTCAATCCACTGAGCTACACCAGCCAGGGCCTATCTTTGAGAATATTCTATGTGCACTTGAGAAGAATGTATAATATGCTTTGGGATGGAATATTATGTAAATATTAATTAAATCCATCTGATCTAGTGTGTCATTTAAGGTCACTGTTTCCTTGTTGATTTTTTGTCGGATGATCTATCCATTGATGACAGGGGGGTATTAAAATCCCCTACTATGATTGTATTGCTGTTTATCTCTCCCTTAAAGTCCACCAAGATCTTCTTTATATACTTAGGTGCTCCTATATTGGGTCAATATATATTTACAAGGGTTATACCCCTCTATTTTATCGATCACTTAATATCACATAGTGACTTTGTCTCTTGTTATGACCTTTGTTTTGAAGTTTATTTTGTCAGTTATACATATTGCTATCCCAGCTTTTGCTTTGTTTTGTTTTCATTTGCATGGGATACTTTTCACATCCCTTCACTTTCAACCTGTGTAACTTTTTGCTCTAAGGAGGGTCTTTTGATAACAGCATGTATGTGGGTAATGCATTTTTATTCATTCAGCTACTCTGTGTCTTTTGATTGTTGCATTTCATCCATTTACATTTAAGTTTATTATTGATAGGTACTTATTTGCTGGCATTTTTTCTTTATACTTATCTCTCTCTGCCCCTTTCTTCTCCTCCTCATCCTCCTTCTTCAATCTTACCTTTAATATTTCTTGCAATACTAGTTTAGTGGTAATGAACCCCTTTAGCCACGCCTCCCATTTTTTTGGTTGAGGAAGTTCTTTATTTTGCTTTCAATTGTAAATGATAGCCTTGTTGAATAGTCTTGGTCACAGATCCTTGCTTTTCATTACTTTGAATATTTCATGCCAATCCCTTCTGGCCTGAAGTGTTTCTGTTGAGAAAACAGCTGACAACCTTAGGGAAACTCCCTTGTAGGTAACTATCAGTCTCTCTTACTGTCTTTAAGATTCTCTCTTTGTCTTGCCATTTAATTATAATGTTTCTTGGTGTGGATCTCTTTGGGTTCATCTTGGATGGGGCTCTCTGTGTTTCCTGAACATCTGTGACTTTCCCTTTCACCAGAACAATGAAGTTTCTGCCATTACTTCTTCAAACAAATTCTCATTACCTTGGTCACTTTTTTTCTCCTTTGGGACCCCTATAATGTGGATGTTGTTAAGCTTCGTGTTATCTTGAAGTTCCCATAATTAATCCTCATTCTTTTTAAGTCTTTTTTTGGGGGGCTGCTTTTATTGGGTGTTTTTTTCTACTTTGTCAATCCTATCTGCTTCATCCTTTTTATTCCTTTCAGTGTATTCTTGATGTCAGGCTTGTTATTCTTTATTTCTGGCTGGACTTTTTCATGGTTTCTATGATATTTTTTCATATTGTTGTAGTTCTCACTAATTTTTTTGAGCATCCTTATAACCATTACTTTGAACTCTATATCTGATAAATTTCTTGCTTCCATTTCATTTAGTGCATTTTCTGGGGATTCCTCTTGTTCTTTCTTTTGGGGCTTATTTCTTTGTCTCTCTATTTTGTCCCTCTCTTTGTATTCATTTATTTTTAAATATTTTATTTATTTATTCTTAGAGAAAGAGAAAGGGGAGAAGAAAAAGATGTAGAGAAACACTGACGTGTGAGAGACACATTGCTCAGTTGCCTCTCACATGCTCCCTACTGGGCACCTGGCCTGCAACCCAGGCATGCACCCTGATAAAGAATCAAACCAATGACCTTTTGGTTTGTGGGATGATGCCCAGCCTACTGAGCTACATCAGTCATAGTTGTCTTTGTTTCTTTGTATTAGATCTGCTATGACTCCCAGTCTTTGTGGTGTGGCATTATGTAGTAGATGTCCTATGGAACCCAGTGGTTTGGTCTCCTTGATATTCTGAGATGGGGGCTCTAGGGATATCCTTGTTTGAATTTTGTGGGCCCTCTTATTGTAATTGAGCCTTGATTGCTGTTGGCTCATTCATATGTGAGATCATCTCTCAGGCTGGCTGGCTGTGAGATCACGGCATACAAGCTGCTGTGTGGGTGCAGTCTCAATGTGGAACCTTTTACATAATTTTGGTTATAAATCTTCTCTTCAGCCAATCTTCAGTTGGTTATTCAGGGTAATTTTTCCCCAACTTACTTGATTTTCCAGCTTGGTTCTGGAAGAAGGTGAATACAAGATCCATCTACTCTGCTACCATCTTGAAGATATTGCCTTCAATTTTATATGACAGCCTCGTTTGGTAGAGTAGTCTTGAATAAATATTCATGCTTTTATTTTTAAAATTTTAATTCTTGTTCAAGTATAGTTTTCTGCCTTTTACCACCATCCCAGCCCACCCCCCAGCTCTCCCCACCTCTCTCACATTTCCACCCCCCCACCTTGTTATTGTCCATGTATCCTTTATACTTGTTCCTGGAAACCCTTCCCCTTTTCCCCTGAAATTCCCTCCCCTCTCCCCTCTGGTCACTGTCAGCTGTTCTCTATTTCAGTGTCTGGTTATATTTTGCTTGTTTATTTGTTTTGTTGTTTAGGTTCCTGTTAAAGGTGAGATCACATGGTATTTGTCTTTCACCCCCTGTCTTACCTCTCTTAGTGTAATGCTTTCCAGTTTCATCCACACTGTTGCAAAGGGTAGGAGCTCCTTCTTTCTTTCTGCTGCATAGAATTCCATTGTGTAAATGTACCATAGGTTTTGATCCATTCATTTTATGATGGGCACCTAGGTTGCTTCCAGCACTGGGCTATTGTAAATCATGCTTCTATGAACATTGGAGTGCATTCTTTTGGATTGGTGTTTCAGGGTTCTCAGGATATAATCCTAGCAGTGGAATTGCTGGGTGAAAAGGCAGATCCATTTTTAATTTTCTGAGGAAATTTTATACTGTTTTCCATAGTGGTTGCACCAGTCTGCAATCCCACCAACAGTGCAGTAGGGTTCCCTTTTCTCCACATCCTGTCCAACACTTGTTGTTTGTTACTTTGTTTTTGATGACCATTCTGACCAGTGTGAAGTGGTATCTCACTGTGGTTTTAATTTGCATCTCTCTGATGGCTGGGGATACTGAGCATCTTCTTATATGTCTCTAGACCCTCTGTATGGCCTCCTTGGAGAAGTGTCTGTTCAAGTCCTTTGCCCAGTTTTTAATTGGGTTGTTTGTCTTCTTAGAGTGGAGTTGTGTGAGTTCTTTATGTATTTTGGAGATCAAACCCTTGTCTGAGATATCATTGGCAAATATGTTTTCCCATAAGGTGGATTCTCTTTCCATTTTAATGCTATTTTCTTTAGCTGTGCAAAAGTTTTTCATTTGGATGAGATCCCATTTGTTTATTCTTTCCTTTATGACCCTTGCTCTAGGGGACATAGCAGTGAAAATATTGCTGGATAGAATATCAGAGATTTTCCTGCCTATATTGTCCTCTAGAACTTTTATGGTGTCATGACTTACAGTTAAATTTTATTCACCTTGAATTTATTTTTGTGTATGGTGTAACTTGGTGCTCAAATTTCTTTCTTTCTTTCTTTCTTTCTTTCTTTCTTTCTTTCTTTCTTTCTTTCTTTCTTTCTTTCTTTCTTTCTTTCTTTCTTTCTTTCCTTCCTTCCTTCCTTCCTTCCTTCCTTCCTTTTTTTTTTTTTTTTTTTTGCATGTAACTGTCCAGATCTCCCAACACCATTTGTTGAAGAGGCTATTTTTTGCTCCATTTTGTGCTGCCTCCTTTGTTAAATATTAAATGACTGTAGAGACTTGGGTTTATGTCTGGGCTCTCTATTCTGTTCAATTGGTCCTTGTGTCTGTTCTTATGACAGTACTGGATGTTTTGATTATACTGGCCTTGTAATACATTTTGATACCAGGTATTGTGATCCCTCCTACTTTGCTCTTCTTTCTCAAAATTGCTGCAGTTATTTGAGGTAGTTTATCATTCCATATAAATTTTTGAACTGTTTGTTCTATATCTGTGAAATATGCCACTGGTACTTTAATAGGTATTGCATTGAATCTATAAATTGCTTTGGGTAGTATGGACATTTTGATGATGTTAGTTCTTCTGATCCATGAACATGGTATATGTTTTCATTTGTTTGTGTCTTCCTTAATTTCTTTCTTCAGTGCAGTGTAGTTTCTGAGTACAGGTCTTTTACCTCCTTAGTTAGATTTATTCTTAAGTATTTTATTTTTCTTGTTGCTAAATGAAATGAGATTTATTTTCTGGTTTGTGTTTCTAATATTTCATTGCTGGTATACAAAAATGCCTTTGATTTCTACATATTGACTTTGTATCCTGCTGTTTTGCCAAATTCATTTATTAGGTTGAGCAGTATTTTTGGCAGAGTCTATAGGATTTTCTATGTACACTATGATGTCATCTGCAAACAATGACAGTTTTGTTTTCTTGTTTCCAATTTGGATGCTTTTTATTTCTTTTTCTTGTCTGATTGTTGTGGCTAAAACTTCCAATACTATGTTGAATAGAAGTGGCGAAAGTGGAAAACCTTGTCTTGTTCCTGATCTTAGTGGGAAAGATTTTAGTTTTTGCCCATTGAATATGATGTTGGCTGTAGCTCTCTCATATATGGCCTTGATTATATTGAGAAATGCTCCCTCTATCCCCGCTTTGCTGAATGTTTCATCATAAATGGGTGCTGTACCTTATCAAATGCTTTTTCTGCATCTGTTGATATGATCATGTGATTGTTGTCTTTGCTTTTGTTTATGTGATGTATTTCATTTGATTTGTGAATATTGTACCATCCTTGAATCCCTGGGATGAAACCCACTTGGTCCTGGTGGATGATCTTTTTAATGTATTGTTGGATGCGGTTTGCCAGTATTTTGTTGAGGATTTTAGCGTCAATGTTCATCAGAGATATTGGCCTGAAGTTTTCTTTCTTCGTTGTGTCTTTATCTAGTTTTGGAATTAGGATGATGTTGGCCTCGTAAAAAGAGTTTGGGAGTCTTCCATCTTTTTGAATTTTTTGGAATATTCTGTGAAGGATAGGGGTTAGCTCTTCCTTAAATGCTTTGTAGAATTCTCCTGTGAAACCATCTGGTCCAGGGCTTTTGTGTGTTGGGAGTTTTTTAATTACTGCTTCAATTTCTTTTGCTGTTATTGGTTTGTTCAGGCTTTCTGCTTCTTTTACATTGAGTTTTGGAGGAATATATTTTTGTAGAAATTTGTCCATTTCAGCTAGGTTTTCAAATTTCTTGGCATACAGTTCTTTGTAGTAATTTCTTACAATCCTTTGTATTTCTGTGGTATCGGTTGTAATCTCTCCTGTTTCATTTCTGATTGTGTTTATTTGGGTCTTCTCTCTTTTTTTCTTGATGAGTCGGCTTAAAAGCTTGCCAATTTTGTTTATCTTTTCAAAGAACCAGCTCCTGGATTCATTGATCCTTAGAATTGTGCTCTTAGTTTCTATGTCATTGAATTCTGCTCTGATCTTGGTTATTTCCTTCCTTGTACTTGCTCTGGGCTGTCTTTGTTGTTGTTCCTCTAGTTCTTGCAGACATAGGGTTAGGTTGTTTGTTTGAAATATTTCTATCTTTATTAGGTATGCCTGTATCACTATGAACTTCTGTCTCAGGACTGCCTTCACTGTGCCCCATAAGTTTTGGGTTATTTGAGTTCATTTTCATTTCTTTCCAGAAATCTTTGATTTCTTCCCTAATTTCATCCTTGACCCATTCATTGTTTAATAGCATGCTATTTAATCTCCATGATTTTGAGTGTTTTGGGTTCTTTTCCTTGGGGTTGGTTTCTAGTTTCAGTCCCTTGTGATCCGAGAAAATGCTTGGTATGATTTCGATTTTCTTGACCTTGTTGAGACTTGTTTTGTGTCGTATCATGTGATCTATTTTTGAAAATGTTCCATGTGTATTTGAAAAGAATGTGTATTTAGCTTCTTTGGGATGGAGGGCTCTGAATATATCAGTTAAGTCCATTTCATTTAGGGTATTGTTCAATGCCACGATATCTTTGTTTATCTTTTGTTTGGAAGATCTGGCCATTTTTGACAGTGGGGTGTTAAATTCCCCCACTATAATTGTGTTTCTGTCAATATCTTTTTTGAAATCCTCTAGGATTTTCTTTATGTATTTCGGTGCACCTATGTTGGGTGCACCTATGTTGGGTGCATATATATTTACAATATTTATGTCTTGTTGGTGGATTCTTCCCTTGAGTATTATGAAGTGACCTTCTGGGTCTCTCTTTATGGCCCTTTTTTTGAAGTCTATTTTGTCTGAAATGAGTATTGCAACCCCGGCTTTTTTTTCCTGTCCATTTGCTTGGAAAATTTGTTCCCAGCCCTTCACTTTCAGCCTGTGCAGGTCTTTTATCCTGAGGTGGGTCTCTTGTATGCAGCATATATGTGTGTTTTGTTTTCTTATCCATTCAGCTATTCTATGTCTTTTGATTGGAGCATTTAATCCATTTACATTTAAGGTTATTATTGATAGGTACTTATTCATTGCCATTTATGTACATGTGTTCCTCTGTCTCTCTCTCTTTTTCTTCCTTTCCTTAAAGCAGTCCCTTTAGCATCTCTTGCAGAGCTGGTTTGGTGGAGGTGTATTCTTTTAGTCTTCTTTTGTCTGGGAAGCTTCTTATTTGGCCTTCTATGGTGATTGAGAGCCTTGCTGCGTAAAGTAGCCTTGGTTGCAGACCTCTGGTTCTCATTACTTGGAATATTTCTTGCCATTCTCTTCTCACTTGGAGTTTTCCATTGAGAAGTCAGCTGTTAGCCTTATTGGGGCTCCCTTGTATATTACTTTCTGTTTCTTTCTTGCTGTCTTTAATATTCTCTCTTTGTCTTGAAATTTTGCTATTTTAATTATGATGTGTTTTGAGGTGGGCCTCTTTGGGTTCCTCTTGATAGGGACTCTCTGTGTTTCCTGGATTTGTGTGACTTTTTCTCTCATCAAATTAGGAAAGTTTTCCATCATTACCTTTTCAATTATTAT
>PVIA01016770.1:0-17821 GCA_004024845.1 Tonatia bakeri | reverse complement strand
TAGTTGAGCCAGGAAAACTGGGGACATGGGTTGGGTTAGACATTGAATTTTTGGTGTAATACCAGCCTTTATTCACAGTTAACTGTTTTGTATATAACTGTGACTGTCCCCTGAGTACTGTTCTTTTTTCTTTCTTCTGCTTTAAGTATAACCAAAAGTCATGTGTGGGTGACCATGTACAGGAGTAAAGCATGATTTATAGGTTCAAAAATAATAACCAATTTTATTTTTCCTAGCGTTTGTTTTATTTCATAGTCTTTATTTTATAAAACATGTACACTTAGTACTATACTATTATATTATGCACAATATAACATATACCCCAAATTAGAAACTATAGAACAAAAGTAAAACAAACAATATAAAAACAGAAGTTCTCATATTTTCTTTCCATCATCCAATGGATCATCCTGTCTGCCCTCTGTGGCACAGGCACAGCCTGCCCTATTCTTTGGCATATACACATAACCACTTTAGAACCAGTGGCATTAACTAAACATCCATTCAGAGGTATCCTTCCATACGTTCTGAGCATTTCATAAGATATTTTAAAGCAGAGTTGATAAGTGCCTTCAAAGTTAGTTAAATCCATTTTTAAAACAGAGCAAAAGTGATTCTGAAGTGTGGACAGTAGTCAGTTTAAATACTAAATTAGTCATTCACTTTTTAAGTCATATTTGTTTTATTAATTAATATATAGTATTAAACTTTTTAATATTTGAGATAAAACCCCTAAATTAATGACTTAGTTTTATAGCTTAACTATAAAAATGCTAAGTGACCATATGCTAAAAAGGTTTGTAATAACATTATTTTAATTTTTTATTAAAGTATGTTTGACATACAAGGCTATATTAGTTTCAGATGAACAACTGTGTGATTTCACATTTATATTTCTTAAAATATGATCACCATAAATCTAGTAACCATCTGCCACCATGCAAAGCTATTAGATTATATTGACTACTTTCCCTATGCTGTGCATTATCCTAATGACCTATTTATCTCCAACTGGCTATGTGTACCTCATCCCCATGACTTTATTTACTCACTTATTTATCTATGTATTTGTAATTGGATGTTTGTGTTCTTTTCCTTCATTCTTTTTGCCCCACCTCCAAGCCCCTCCCTCTGGCAACCATCAAGTTGTTCTCTGCATGTATGTCTGTTTCTGTTCCTGTTTTATTTATTGTTTTTATTTTCCACATGTAAGTGAAATCATATTGTACGTATCTTTTTCTGTCTGACTTATTTCACTTGATGTAATGCCATCTAGGTTCATTCATGTTGTTGTAAAAGGTAGGATTACATTCTTTTTCACAGCTGAGTAATATTCCACTGTATATATGTACATCAGTTTATCCAAACATCTGTCAATGGACACTTATGTTTCTTCCATATCTGGCTATAACAAATAATGTTGCAATGAATATAGTGATGTATACATCTCTTTAAATTACTATCCTTTTTTCACTTTCTTTGGATAGATGCCCAAAAGTGGATTTGCTCAGTTTTATGGCAGTTCCTTTTATAATTTTTTGAGGAACTTCCATATTGTTTCCATAGTGACTGCACTAATTTACAATCCCACAAACAGTGAATGTGGCCTCCCTTTCTCCACATTCTTGTTTGTTTGTTGCTTTTATTTTTTGTTGTGGTTGTTATCTTTTGGATAATAGGCATTCTAGCAGGTATGATGTGATATTTCTTTGTGATTTTAAATTGCTTTTCCTTGATGATTGGTGATGGTAGGCATCTTTTCATATGTCTGTTTTCTATCTCTATGTCTTATTTGGGAAAATATCTTTCTGAGCATTCTACTCATTTTTTACTTGTATTGTTTGTCTTTTCAATGTTGAGTTGTATGAGTGAATTGTATATCTGAGATATTAACCATTTTTATCAGACATATCATTTAAAAATCTCTTCACCCATTCAGTAAGTTGTCTTTTTATTTTGGTGATATTTTTCACCACTGTGCAAAAGTTTTCTTAGTTTGCTATAGTCTCAATTGTTTCTTTTTGTTTTTGTTTCCCTTCCCCTAGGAGACCCATCCAGAAAATTATTGCTAAGAATGATGTCAAAGAGTTTACTGCCTACATTTTCTTCTAATAATTTTATGTTTTCTGGTGTTACATTTAAGTCTTTAATTCTGAGTTTATTTTTGTATGTGTTGGAAGTGGCCCAACTTTATTTTTTTATATGTATCTCTCCAGCCTTTCCAATAGCATTTATTGAAAAAACTGTCTTTCCCCATTGTCATACTTCAGTTCTAGCCATCTGCATTTGTTGATTTACATGTTTTTTGACTACAAGACTGCCCCCCAAAACAAAATTGGGAGGAAAGGAGGGTGCATCTTATAGTGCAAATGCAGCTTACCTAGCTTGCTGGTGGGGAGGGGTGTGGCGACCTATGTTATTTATGTTATTAAATATTTCACTACATTTTTTGCTTCAAAACTTTTTTCCCCTATTTTCCTCCTCTAAAACCCAGGTGTGTCTTATGGTCCAGTGCATCTTACAGTCTGAAAATTTTGGGCTGTATATAAATTTCTTTATTAAAAATATAAACATTTTATTTGGAAAAACTGACAAGGATGTCCCTTTCTTTCTTGATACACTTTAAAAAAAAGTCTCTTCTCTAGCTTGATAGATTGTGTTTTTTTCTCATCAAAAGAATGAGACTGCTGCAGTTACGGACACATAATGTTTCTGAGATAACTCTTGGAAACACAAAATAGTAGTTGAACAATAGACTGTTTTTTAACTCCTTCTGAATAAAAGTTTGTGAAATACCAAAAATCTGTTCTTTCAGAAGAGTATCAATTTTCAAATGAAGCGCTATAACCATATGATATTATCCCTACCATGAAACAAACTCTTTAATTGTATAGGGAAATTTACTCTGATAGTTCAGATTAAACAATGATTCACTTAGGTACTATAAGCCATAATTAAAACAAATATGTCACATGAACAAAATTCCATTCCACTTGAAATAACGGCTTAAAGCATAATGCCAGAGCCCCACATAGTCGAGACAGTGCATAGAAAGAGAGAAGAGTTAACAGAGCATACATTGGAAGAGATGATAGTGGGTTTCATGTTCTTAAACATACTATTTAAGAAAAGGCAGGGCCTCCACCTCTAATCCCTTCTTATTTCACTTCTATAGACCCCAAAGCCCTGCTGTAATATATTAGAATACAATATAACTAATTATGCAGATGGAGTGTGTAATATGATAAATGCCTCTTATTTTCACTCAGCCAGCAGTCTGCTGAAAGAACTAGATGAACATTAAAATTACCAAAGGGTTTCCCCCCTAATTTAAAGTAATGGTGATGAGGATGTAGAAGAAATCAGAGTTAGCCCCAGGTTGCAGAGATGAACTCAAAGCTCTTTATTAAAATACTCAATTTCACTGATTTGGAATAATTGAAGAGATAAAAAGGGGGAAAAGTGGCTATTATGTGGAGATGAGGTCTTCTCTGAAAAAAAAAAACAAAAAACAATGACCTCAGTGTCTCCTCTGCATACCTACCCAATGTCACTACTGGCTTTATTCATATTTCAGAAACTACATAAAGATCTATTTCTATTTCTTTAAAATTATGATGATGAGGGTCAGTTTACTCACATTTAAGAGCCTGCCCTTCCTCTGGTATTTAGATTTATATTTTTTAATGAAGTGGATGCACTAACTACCATTTATGTACCAGTATATAATAGATTCATTTTGTTTTTATCCCACAGCTTTTGCATAGGAGTTGATCTTTTCTATGTAAATGGAAATCAGTTCTGCTCCTCTTAATATACACTGATTATAAAGCTTATCATAAATAAGAAAAGTATAAATCAGATTTAGGGAAATACTGTGTTTACTATGTCCATGATATTTAATACACTCTTCGCAAACTGTAAAAATCTGTATAGATAGAAGCATAGTTCTCATAAGATTTAACTCTTATGTATAATATATAATTCTGTGTCTTGTCTTTTTGTACCACAATAAAACATATTATGGAAGGAAACAAGGAAGGAAAATATAAATATGGTTGACCTGGTAACTTTGAAGACAATATTGGTAGTAATATTCTATGAATCAATATGGAGGGTATATGATTTACTCACAAATCCTATTAGAATTGGAGCCTCTCATTAAAGGAAAGAATATCAAAATTTAATGAAGCCACTCAATTCAATGTTCATTTGGGACAATAGACTTGTTTAGATTGTGAAACATGTGGAAAGCATCACAAATTCAAAGAAATATTTTTGCTCAGCTTGGTCCAAGGACATGCTCATTGATTTGAGCATGAGAAGCATGCTAGAGAAGCATTAGTGTGAGAGAGAAACATCAATCAGTGCTTCTCGTATGTGCTCTGACTAGTGACCAAACCCACAACCTACTCTTTTACCCTGACTGGGAATTGAACCCACGACCGTTAGGTGTATGGGATGACACTCCAGCTGATTAAGCCACACTAGCCAGAGCCTACAAAAATTTATTATCCGTTATTTTCATAATTTTTATGAATTTTTATATGGTGGTGATATAATTAATATAGTTAAATATATATTGTTATAATACTATATAATTAATATAGTGACATAGTAACATTTTAGCTATATATTAATTTGTCAAAAGGAGAAAACTGTGAACCTCTTCATAGCTAATAGGTATGTACACCAGGCAAAACTGGGCACAGTTACCCGTGTTTATCCATTTCATAATGGCACAGTGAAAATGATTACCATTTAGCTCTTGCAATGTGTGGAGGTTGGTTAAGATGTTTGCCATGGCCCAGCAGAAGACTAACTCTTCCTTTTTCAAACTGGTTTGGAAATTGAGGTTACACGCATCAAGAGGGTTTAAAAACCTTTATTACTTATGTAAAAAGATTTCCCAGGGAAGATAAGACTTGTACCCAACCCAGTCTGGAATGGCTTGAGCAAGGAGATGGGGGTTTTATTGTGGTTTGCAGGTGAAGTTGGGCAAGGTCCCCGCTCTTGGGACAGGGTTTGTGTGGTTTGTTTTTCTACCAGTGTGAGAGAGGATGAGGGGCTTTCTGATCATCTTACCCAAATGTGAGTCTAGAGGTCAAGGGACATACATGATAACTAAAAGACACCAGCAGTTAAACATCAAAAATGAGTCAGACTTCATTACAGTATGATGCGTGATTAGGATGCATTGTACCTGTTTTCTCCTCCTAATTCTAAAATGCACTGGCTATGTTATGATGAGAAACCCATTAGCCAACCTAATTGTTGTGGTAATTAGGAAGGCTTTAAGAAGAAATTTTAAGGTAAAAGTCTTAGACTCTTTTGAGATATTACAGTAGTGGGTCCCAGGAGGTCTGTAACCCAGAATATGCATGCTTAAATTATGTTTGCTGTCTCATGGTCACATTGTGGGTACACACAGGCCAGCCTGTCGCTCCACTCCTTTTTGTGTGAATTTGAGCAGCACCCAGAGTCTCTTGGTTCCTTAGCCTCCACATCCTTAAAATGACACTATTCAGACCCTGCCTAATAGAGCTGTTATGAAGATTAAATTAGTTTCATGTACAACACTGAGAAGAGCGCCTCCCATATAGGATGCATTTTGCATGTCACAGACACTTATCTGAAGAGTGGTGAAGAAAAAAACCACAAAGTGTCCATTTTTGTGAGGATATCTCCTTAGGGACAAAGTGATATTTGTGTTTGCAGTCCCTGAAAAAAAGCAGTTTTTTAGTTTGATTTTATCTATATTTTCTTAATGTTATTTTATGATGCATTTAAGTAAACTCAACTCAGAATAAAAATTAAGAACATCATATAAAAACTTAAAGCATCTTTTCTTGTTGAAAGTAAATAATTCATCACAGGGATTCTATTGATTCTTTTTATAAACACCACTTATTATTCCACCCCCTGTTGTTCTGAACTTGTCAGCAGGTTCTTTAAATGTAGCGCATTTTTGTTAAAGTAATAACTACAGAAAAACTGCATCAATAGTAATTTCAACATATGGGAGCCGTGGACCCCCTTTTTAAAATGTGGAAAACGGATATTTGCCTTGGAGTTACCTAAATTGATGACATAACTGGATTTATCACCCTAGTGTCATTGAGGCTAGGTCCTGGCTTTCAACACACACGCATGCATTTCCACACCGTAGCAATCAACACTGGGTTTCCTACAAGCTTTTGATGTTGCTTTTGGTATATGGTTTTTACTGTGTATTAGTAACTTTCTTTTTATCCACTGATATTCACGTATCACTAAGGTGTAACTTTGCTTGGGTTTGAGAGTGCAAAGGCGGTACAACAGTCTCTGAGCACTCAAAGGGCACGTGTGTGCTGTTTGTATAATAACAGTGGCAAGCCAATTTCTTCATGAGCTCATGAAAATCCTCACTGACCAATGTCATGTGGTATGGTGTCTCTGTTGAGTATTCTTCAAACTTTCAGCCCCTGTTCATTCTCCTTTAACAATTTCTCCAAGATAAAGTTGTAATCTTGGAGATATCCTTTCACTTCTCCTCTCAGACTCCTCATTTTTAAACTGGTTCAATCCATAAAATGTCAGTTAGAAACCTCTTGGGACATAATGTGACTTAAAATGTGAGAGGACATAAACTCTCTGGGCAGATACTATGAGTAGCCGGTACATGATTGGCCATGTTCTCTCGCTATGGTCATGAGAATGAGTAACATTATACATGATGGGAAATCTATCATGGGTGCCTGAGAAAGATCACTCTCAGAAAACTGTTACTTACCCAAGATTGGCTGCTAGCATGAGAAATAGGCTGTAGTTTTCAAGCTACTGAAAATGGTCACAGATCTTTTATGCACTATAACTTCATTTAACCTAATGGATAGAGCAATTTTTCAAGTATTTAAAGATAATTATAATGTCTCTTCTTCTCTTTCTGAGGTTAAATAATTCTAATACCTTCAACACTTACCTTTTTGAAAGTTGTCCAAACTGATAATGTTCTGTAATCCAGTGGCATTAAAACCTTTGAAGCACCAAACTTTCCTGGTTGGCTTTGCTACTACATTCAAAATCTTATTATTTGGGTTTCTTATGATTATTCACAAACCATGTTTAAGTTCGGTGTTTTTATTCGTGATCACATTTACATGAAGACCAAAACAGGATTCATAAAATGAAAGTGTCAACAAGGTGATTTTTCCCTTGAATGAATGTCCATAAACTCAACTATATGTCATTGCTTTACATATTTTAGGGGTTAGTCATTTCATCAGTACATGCATTTATCCTCAAACAAATAAAAAGCATGAACTATTTGAAACTTTGATTACTTCCCATAATAAAATTTCATTTTATTCTCTGCAACTTGAGTCATCACTATGACATTAAATTAAATACCAAGAGGCTCCTAAAGTAACCAAGTGATGGGTTCACAAATAGAACAGACTGGACTCACTACCAACAATTTTCATAATAAGAACATTGAAATAGGTCCTTGACTTTTTTAAGTTAAAATCATTACACATTAAAAAGTGACCCCTGCTTGAACTTTGAAACTTTGCCACTTTAATGAACTCTTAGTCAGCTTTTGAAGGGCAGCCTGATTTTCCTCTGAGGAGACTGAACAGAATTACACTCTACTCCGGACTTGGACATGACATGAATAAAATGAAAAATATTTTAGAAGAGTTACTACAAATGTGACAATGTGACTAGGTAATCTCTATGAACTCACATACATAAAAATTAATGAATATAGGATAATGTGTTGAATATATTTCCTAAAATCATTTGCCATGGACTTTAGAGTGAAAATGTGGTACCCTGTCCAACAGATTCAAACAGAAGTATTTTACTGTTTCCAATTCTGAAGGCAGATGGGATATGGTGAGTCAATATATTTTCTATGAGTATAGCACAGAGGCAAAAGATGATAGTAGTTGCATTTTGGTTATAAAAAAATAAATCTCAATCTTCAGGTACTTTTCAGAAAAGAATGAGCTGTACACATTAGAATATCTGTTCCCAAATATGTGGCACTAGCTTAATTCTTTGTTACTTTCTCAGGCACAACTTGTCCGAACTTTGTACGAAGGAAGTAAAATGAAAGCATTCCCCGAAGAACAGAATTTTAGTCTGACACGCTCCTCGATAAATGCAGTTTAGCATCTGATTTGCCTCCTTTCCTTTCCTTCCTTCCTTTCCTCTTCTTTCCTTTATTAGCTCCCTGCCCCCAACCTCATGGGGCATCAGCCTTGTAAGTTACAAAGAGAGGATAAATGATTCTTCTGTATCTTCTGATTCTAGAACTAAGTACATAGGCAATGCGACCATGTTGCTACTGTCATCACCAGGGCACAGTGAGACAGGAGAGCAAATAAGGTGACAAAGAAGGTACAAGAATTAATACAAAATGTTTACTTAATGGAAGTTATACATTTTCAAAAGTCACTTTTCCTCTATACCTGCATGTAAATTTACATGATATACATTATTACATTGGTTTACTTTAATTGCTGAACCTCAAGCTATGAGTTAAAATGTATTTTATCAAGTGGTTAAAATATTTACATAATAGTTTTTTTTATTTTATTTTCCTAAAAGTAAAAAGAAGTAAGCCAGTACTTCATTAAAATGCACAAAATGAATAAGAGACTAACATAGCAAATAATAAGAAATTTATTTTTTGTAAATAATAACGAAGATAAAAAACAGTGAAATGATTGTGCATTTACATCTGTACTTTCAGTATACTTTAACCTATTTTTATTGTTTAATTTTGGATTTAAAGACATCTAGCTATTAGTTCTCTGAAACATTTGCATGGTTTTCTGTTCTCTTCTCCTTTTTAAAATTTGGGAATTTTAAAATTATGACAGCAGTATCAGTCAGGTGATCAGCATCTAAGGTCAAATGATTAGGTCATTTTGTCTTTTATTTCTTTTAGATAGTTCTTCACAAATAAAATAGCAAATCACAAGGGAATAAATTGTTTGTAGGACATCTGTCCTAGGGCAATAAATTGTGGAAATGGAAGCTAAACATGAACCATCTGTGAAGTTGTCTGCTCAGTAGAATCAGCAATGTTGCATTTAATAAAATTCTACTAACTTTGGGTGTTTCTCCTTGAAGTTACAGTATTTTCAAAGGTTGCCAAATTGCTATATTCTAAGATTCTGATTTGACATTCCTTGCACTATTATGAATCATTATTTTACATATAATATAAAGAATGATTTGGTGATTTATCTTATGAGAAATGTCTATTTATCCACAAACAGATGGTATTGCAAGGTTAGTGCCCAATGGATGATATGTTTATTAGTTTAATAAATAACAATAAGGCATGCCAAATGGATTCTTGTCCTGCTAACACTGTGCCACACACTCAAAATGCAACAACTGAAGTGTACGTAAGATAAAAACATTTGCTTATTGAGAATAACACTTACCCAAAACACCAGATTTTCTCTAACTGCTGATTTTATTAATTTTCAACAATATAATTATTATCTGTTGAAATATATTATATATAAAAGATTATCAAATTTAAAATAACTGTATTTAGCCAGGTCTGGTGTCGCTCAGTGGATTGAGTGCTGACCAAAATCTATAGTACTAACAATTTTTAACCTTATAGACACCACATGTTATATTACCTTTCATTAATAAGGAAAAAAAACCTCAATCATTTAAAAATTGATCTTTTCAATATTATTTCAACCATATTTCATATCAAAGTCTTAGGTTGCAAAATGTGGTTATTTATATCAGGTCATTTCCTGTAATGGAGCCTTAATTTATTGGTGCAGAAGATATAAAGGAAGTTGTGGATAGAGACAGAGTTATTATTTCAACAATTGTATTATTTATGCACAGATTATGTGGCAAGAATAGGTTATATAAAGGTTTGAGTCACAAAACTGGTCACATTTGGAGAAAAGTTGAAAGTCTTGGGAAAAAACCCAACACTGCATTGACCATCAACCAGTAGTGATGTCATAACTTACCTAAAACCAGTTGTAACTATAACCACTTCTTCCCCAATTAACACATAGATATTAATATAACATTTTAATGAGGTAATTAGGCTAATAAAATATACTCATTAACTGAATGTTTTAACCAGTAAATGATTATATAAAACTGATTATCAAAATTTTGACTTGAAAACTGTAGTCTTCATTAGCACTATGCTGGTTCAAGATTACTGTAGCTAAAAAGTACTAAGAGTTGTAGTGTACCAGCACATTGGATTTTTGTTCCAGAAATATTTAGAGAGGTAAAAAATTATTTTCCTTTGCACAATACAACCATCTATCTCATGAAGATGTTAAACTTATCTTTCTATGATTAAGATGGGAATGACTTATGTGAAGGTTGCACCACCTGAAGGTATTGGTTACCCCTCTGAACACATCTCTATTTGAGTGTCTTATTAGAGTCCTATCTGACAGATACTTGTCCACAAATGAAATGTCAGTGTGAAATGTTAGTTAGGAACCTCATCTCCATTACTTGGATATTCTTAAAGCAAAGAAAGAAGAGAGAACTCTCAGCACAACCATCATTTTTAGAGAACAAAATATTTAAAGCATGAAGCAAGGATGCTAGCAGGAGTACTAAAGTTCCTGAGGTGCACCAGAGTAGGGAAATCTTTTCTTCCAAAGATTTCAGTAACTTCTACTGCAAGCTAATATATTTCAATACCAGAAAAATTTTACTTTCAAATATAATTGATATGGCTCATGGTTTACTGCCAGCTACACTTTCATTATGTCATTGCTGATGCTTATAATGACACTCTGCAAGTACGCCACTGACACCAGCACTTTGTCTTCCATAACAGCACTTGGGGGCATATTTTTAACACCGAATGAGTCAGGGAATCGCACTCAAATGTTGAGAATGTGATGCTAAAAATTGATTCCACTGAGGTCTAACCAGATGTTTTCTCACTCATAATCTAGAGTAATTTATTAAAAGAAGCCATTTGCATTTATAAACTGATTGTTATTTATGTTGAGTCATAAATTAATATGGTTATGTAAGATAGGTAAACTTAGAAAGATACGTCATTCTTTCATATGCTACAAGGAATTAAAACAGAAATAAAGCAAAAGTATATTAATGCAGAGATAAGGCATGCAATTATCTGGAACAATTAAAGTAAAGATACATATAAGAAAATATACCAAAAAAGAAACCCTTAAAATTATGGAGAAAGTCCTCCCAAGAAAGATTATGGCATGATTAACTTTGACTATGACTGCAATGAAAGTCTGAAACAATGAAATTCTTGCTTTTGCAGAGGAGGATAAAAAACAATTCAATATGAATGACATAGCAGGATGCCAGAGCATCTAAAGAATTTCTTTTTTATACAAATTGGGGATGTTAAAATAGCAATTTAATGTCATGGACAAATTTGAAGTATAACATTTAGCTACAGAGTAATCTCAGGCTGCATGGTTTGAGATAAATTAGAAATCCATTCATTTAAAAAATACCCACTATATACCTGCATGCTGCCAAGCACTTGACTAGGCACTTGAATACATTAGGAAATAAACAAGGTCATAGCAAATGTTATATAGTTGAACTTCAATAGCCTCAATTTTAGTGGAGATAGACCAAAGGAAATTAAAATATAATAGAGATAATGGAATATTGGAGGGGTATATGTACTATGATGAAATACAGGTGAGGATCAAAGGTATGTAACTAGTCAAGAGGGAATTCCCATATGGAGGAGAGGTGTGGGGACGTGTCATTATTACATAGGCCAGTCAGGGCACACCTCCCTGAGAAAGAAAAGAGATGGGTTTGTTGACTATAGGCAGCGGGAATAGCTAGGGCGAAGCCCGCAGGCAGTCCCAAGCTTGGGTCTGCCAGGAGTATCAAGGAGGCCTCTTGTAGACTGGCGGGGGGGGGGGGGAGAGCTGTTGGTGTTATAACTCTGGGTTAAATGGGGAGCCACTTCAGGCTTTTGAGCAACTGAGTGACATGCCATGGCTTGCATTCTGAAAGGTCACATGACTGGCTAATAAAGAATAAAAGGTAGGAGCAATGATAGAAGCAGGGAAGTCTCTTCGAGGGTCATCCCAGTGATCCCTATGGGAAATTTAGTGGCAACAGTGGAAGTGCTAAAAATGTCACTTCCTGTTTACAGAGAATTTTAAAGTTTGAACAATTTTTTTCTAGGACTGAATGTGCAGTGTAAGAAAAACAATGGAGTCACGGATTTCAGCCTAAGCAACTGGAACTACTGCCACTGCCCAAAAGGAGACAGATTACAGATGGAAGGGGTTTGGTGAGGAAAGTGGGAGTTCAGATTAGGCACACAGAGTTTGAAACATCCAGTAGGCACATGAGTAGAGAACAATGAGTATGCCACTTCAAATTTAAGTCTGCATTTTTGAAGCTAAGCCTGAACTAATGATACAAATTAAAGTGTTGTCAGCACATGGGTTAATACTTGAGTTCAATTCCAGGAGATGGAATGAGATTGCCAAGGGAGAGATACAAACAGTGATAGAAGACAAGGTCCAACTGCACTGTAGGGATGTTTCAAACTCAATTGCCATTTCATGTATTTTTGGGTTAGAAGCCTTTAATAAATCCAGGTAAGTGTGGATAACATCCAGGAGAGATGCTACCTGATTATACTAAAAAATAATCCCTGATATTGG
The DNA here is from genome assembly GCA_004024845.1 of Tonatia bakeri. Taxonomy (NCBI): domain Eukaryota; kingdom Metazoa; phylum Chordata; class Mammalia; order Chiroptera; family Phyllostomidae; genus Tonatia; species Tonatia bakeri. Next base: position 5,138 of record PVIA01016770.1, on the reverse strand, counting down.
ATAAAAAATGTCGCTACTCCATATGGAAAGAATTATAAAAATGTTGAGTTCTAGTGCTAAATCCCACAATTCAAGAACCATAATATTAGTGAAGTTAATTAAAATATTTATAAAGAGTACAGTAAGATCATTTTAGGGGTATAATACAGTTTGAATATATTGGAACAGAATTTTGCTTTAAATTAAAAAAAAAAAAGAAAAAGGAAAACATTGTAAAGGTGAGAGCTCCTTAGAACTATCATTAGAATTACCTAAAATGAAAATGAATTCTTCTATTACAGCAAAATAGTAAATATAATGACAGTAAATGCTAGAAGTTAATATTACTTGGAAGAATTAGTTCCTATTTTCATACTCCAGTCACAATAAAATACAACAGAAATAGAAACAAATGTACAAATAAAATAAATTTGAATGTTAACTGAATCTATATAGAGTAAATCTCCATTCTGTGTCATGTAGCTTTTAAATTTAAACAAAAATTATATAAAATAGTCAACAGATTTTTCCTAAATGGGGAAGACTAGGAAAACATCTGTACAGAACTTAGCATTCTGCACTTGACTTACAAAGTCAAATGCTCATACTAAGTCAATGTTTAATGCTGCAGCTGGCATAGTTGTTGATTGAAGAATTCATTTCTTTAAGTATCCACTAGCCTCGAAATTTCGAGGCTCTCCACTATTTAAGTAACATCCGAGGGAATTGCCACCATTGGACAATAGTACAAAACACTTCATTTTAATCAAAATTATGTCCAGAATATAAAAAGAGTTGACCTCTGAAATATTTTGGTTCCTGTGACCTTCATTGTTAACTAGGAAAAATTGTATTCATGTTTTAATAGTACCGTTGACCTACTGAAGAATTTAATCCACTTTGTAACCATAAATTATTAGACAAACCTCTGATATTTTACTCTACATCTGAAACGATTACAGTAGAAATAACTTGAATTTATTTATCTCAGAAACATGGATTTCTCTCCTGATAAGAATATTGTCTTATCCTACTTGCAATTATAAAGGTATATTTGCTATAAGTCACAAGAATTATTATTGTAATACATGATGGGAAACCAGGTGCAGAATAAACATCAGCCATGGCTGTCAAGTAATATAAAATAGAAGAACAATTAGCTATTACAAGGGACCTTTAGGGAAACTTTCCAAATAAAAACCCAGTGCCTGAATAGCTTAATTAACTTCCTGTGGGATCAAATCCATCACTGCTAAGCACCTGTCACATATAAGCATTGCCTATAGTGAGGCTCAATAAATGTTTTGTATTAATGCCAAAATTATTTATGTCTCTATATTACAATATCTAGAGAAATAAAACATATTTGCCATATTAAAAAGGAGCTTCTATAATTGAACTAGCACTACTGTGATATTAAAAGAAAACTAATATTGAAAATGAACAATGGGGGATGAATTGAATAGTTTACTAGGGGTCAGAAACATAAAGACTTTTCCCATGATGCTGTCGTTATCCTTACATATCACTATGATGTGGGATATTCTGTAGCATTCCACAAAGTTCTACACAATCAACTTATGACTATGCCCGAAGCTACACTTGAGGGAAACATAAAGAAAAGTTGTTTCACAGTTATTATGAAATGCATTCATGTATTTATTGAATAAGAAATGCATTTCTATCATGTCCTCAAGTTACATGGCCAAGTAGTTATTATCACCCTCTTTCACAATAAAGGGCATCAATTTAGTTCTTCAAAACTAAATAGATACAAAGTATTACAATAATCATACAAACCCAGGTTGTATGACTAAAAGTTCCACACTCTTGAATACTACAACTTAATGAGGATTAAACATGTAAAACAATGATTTTATATTCTAGGAGTGTATTCAAGTCTGCACTAACAGCTCACTTCTTACGTTGCTGATTTAACACATAAGCCAGATAGTTGTCTGAAAATGATAGAATCCATATTTAGGTTTTATAAGATAGTCCCTATGGCAATAATTCACCATAGATCCTGTTTTTTAACCTGCACTTAAAACAATAACTTGATACAACATGACAAATGTTAGCAAAGTTGTGGTAATAAGAGGCTTACCTGCCATTTCTACTATCTTTTGAAGAGTGGGCATTCTATGTTCGTACACAGAGAAGTCTGGGGCTCTCTGGACAAACAGATATCATTATTAGTTGAATATGTCATGTATCCCATTTTTTTGAGTTTGTGTTTTTATTGTTATTTCAATAATTTTAGGAGCAGCAAAAAATTAGGCAATATTTACATCTCACATTTTTAACACCCAAAATAAACAATATATTAAATAGATCATACACCATAAACAAGTGGAATTTATTCTGTAGATGCAAGAATGTTACTATATCTTCAAATTAATAAATGTGATACACCACAGACAAAATAAAGGACAAAAACCACATGACCATATCAATGGATTCATATAACCTAAGACACTGAAATAGAGAACAGGCTGACAGTGACCACAGGGGGGAGGGTAGGGAATTTCAGAGGAATTTCAGGGGAAAAGGGGAAGGGTTTACAGGAACAAATATAAAGGACACATGGACAAAAACTAAGGCAGGTGGAAACAGAAGGGTGGTGGAGAGGGATGGGTGGGTGGGCTGCGATGGGAGTATAAAGGACAGAAAACTGTACTTGAACAATGATTAAAATTAAAAAAAAAAATTTGATAAAATCCAGCACCTATTTATGATAAAAACTCTCAGCAAAGTGAAAATAGAAGGAACATACCTCAAGGTAACGAAGGCCATTTATGACAAACATATGGCCAGCTTCATACTCAATGGACAAGTATTACAAGTGTTCTTCTTATGATCAGAAACAAAACAGGGACGCCTGCTTTTACCACCTTATTCAACGCAATGCTGGAAGATCTAGTCACAGCAATCAAAGAACAGGGTGAAATAAAAGGCATCCAAGTTGGAAAGGAAGAAGTAAAACTGTCATTATTTGCAAATGACATGATACTGTATATTGCAAACTCTAAACGTTCCACTCAAAAGCTATTATAACTGATAAATGATTTCAGAAAACAATAGGATAAAAAATTAATATCCAGAAAGCAGTTTCATTTTTATACACAAACAATGAACTATCAGAAAAAAAAATAAGAAAACAATTCCATTCACAATTGTTTCAAAAATAATAAAATACCTAGCAATATATTTAACCAAGGATGTAAAAGAATTACTCAGAAAATGATAAGACACTGAAGAAAGAAATTATTGAAGATACAATGAAGTAGAAGCATATGCCATGTTCACAGATGGGAAAAATTAACATTGTTAAAATATTCATACTACCCAAAGCAACCTACAGATTCAATGCAAATACTATCAAAATGCCAAGAGTATATTTCACAAAACTTGGACAAATATTCCAGAAATTTATATAAAAGCATGAATTATTCCAAGCTGAAATAGTGATCTTGGGAAAAAAATAACAAATTTTGAATAATCATGCTACTGAACATCAAATTATACTACAAGGCCATAGTAATCAAAACAACATTGTACTGGCACAAAACGAGATGTGTAGATCAATGGAAGAGAATAGATAGCACGGAATGAACCCACGCCCTTATAGTCAATTGATATTTGACAAAGGAAGCAAAAACATACAATGGGCTAAACATAGTTTATTCAATAATTGGCATTGGAAAAATTGGACAGATACATACAAAAAATGAAATTAGACCACCTTTTTAATGACATATGCAAGAATAAACTCAAAATGGGTTAAATTCTTAAATGTTAGACTCAAAACCATGAGAATTCTAGAGGAAGACATAGGCTGTAGAATCTTGGACATTTCTTGTAGCAACATTTTTTTCTGATATATCTGCTAGGACAAGGAGAACAAAAAGAAAAATAAACTAGTGGGACTACATCAAACCAAAACATTTTTGCACAGCAAAAGAAACCACCAACAAAATGAAAAGACAGCCCATTGAATGAGAGAACATATTTGCCGGTACATGTGATAAGGCATTAATATCCAAAATTTATAAAGAACTTTTAAAACTCAGCATCAAAAAAATCTTATTAAAAAAATGGGCAAAGGAACTGAATCGACACTTCTCTAAAGAGGGAATACAGAGAGATGTCCAATAGACATGTGAGAAGATCCTCAACATCACTAATCATCAGAGAAATGCAAATTAAAATAACAATGAGTAATCACCTCAGACCTCTCAGAATGACTATGATCAACCAATAATCATCAACCAAAAACAAATGTTGGTGGAGATGTGGAGAATCCTCATGAACTCTTGCTGGATGTGCCGTTTGGTGAAGTCACTGTGGAAAGCACTATGGAGATACCTCAAAAAATTCAAAATAGAACTGCTTACTACCCAGCAATTCTACTTCTTGAATTTATACAAAGAAATCCAAAACATTAGTTCAAAAACAATACATGCAACCTATGTTCATTGCAGCATCATTTACAATAGCCAAGAGTTAGAAGCAGCCCGAGTGCCCATCAGTAGATGAATGAATAAAACAGCTATGGCATATTTGTACAATGGAATATTACAGCATGCATGGACCCAGACATCATCATGCTAAGTGAAATGAGTCACAAAAATGGCAATTATCATGTAATTTCACTCATATGTGAAATCTAATGAGCACACTGAACTAACAAGCAAAATAGGCTCATAGAGCTCAGCTCTGGGAGTGTTGGGGGTGGAGGGATTGAGCAAAAAAGAAGAAAAAAAACACATGGATGTGGATAACGGTGTAGTGTTTGTGGGTGGAGAAGGGTCGCTGGAGGTGGAAGAGCATATGGGGGTAAGTGGTAGTGGGGAAAACACAATTTAAAAAAAGAACATGAATTATAACAGAGTGGAGTTTACTTGCACTTGACATTATTCCTCACTAGAACTGCATATTATGGAATTCTCTCATGAAGTTTTTTTCTTTTTAATGGAGGCATAATTAGTTTCAGGTGTGCAATGTAAGGATGAGACAGTGATATACACTGCAATATGACCATCACATTCATCACCCTATCTAGTTACACTTCTTTTCTGGGTGATGAGAAATTTTAACAACTTCTTTAGCATCTTTAAAATATACAATAGAATATTATTAACTAGAATCACTATGAT
>PVIA01016769.1:0-17821 GCA_004024845.1 Tonatia bakeri | reverse complement strand
ATTATGTTTCCTAGACTTCAAATGTATAAGAATTGTCTTTAATATTTTTTGTTGTTTTATAAGTAAGGGTATTTTGTACAAGAGATATGGTCCCTATGAAATCAATTAGTTGGGCAATTTTTATGTATGTTCCATGTTATTCTTGGGGAAAAAATGTGTTCTCCAATATTTTAGCTCAGTTGTATTTAAATTAAGTTTGGTAATCATATCATTGATTTTTTTTCTATATAGTTACTAAATTTTGTCATACTGATCTATTATTTGTGATATTCCACATACCCTGTATGTAAGCAGGTTTATCAGTTTCTGCCTTATCTGTCATATATATGTCCATATACATGCTGATACATATGTTTTATTTCCCCCTTCCTCATATGCAAAAGATAGCATACTATAAATACTTCTTGTGCTTTGATATTTTCATTTAATAATTTATTGTAAAAAGCATTTTGTAGGAAGTCATAGATTTGCTCTGTATCTATTTTTATAGCCACATACTACTTCATTGTGTAAATATAGTAATCTTGTCAACCAGTCCTTAAAGTGTGAGCATTCAAAGTAGTTAAAATATCTTGTATTTACAAATAATGCTTCGATGAATAATTCTATACATGTATGGTTTCATATTTAGGGAGGTGTATCTTTAGTTTAAATTCCTAGAAGTGGGGTTACTAGATCAAAAATAAAATATGTATGTAGTTTTTTACACATTGCCAATTCTCTTCCATTGAGTATGTACCATTTTTGCATTACCTTCCATTATGAATGAAAGTAGCTGTTTCCTTGCAGTCTTTTAAATTTTTGCTAACTTGGTAAGTGAAAATTTTATCTCAGTATAGTGCTGGTTTGCATTTCTCTTATTATGACTAAAGTTGAGCATATTTTTGTATGTGGAAGAGCCATTTTATCTTTTTTGTGAATTTTTAGTTTATGTCTTTTGCTCATTTTTCAATTAAATAGTTGGCCTTTTTTCCTCCAATCTTAATTTTGTTAATACATTAAGGTTGTTAGCACTTTATCTGTCATACATATTGCAGGGGTTTTTTTTTAACAAATTGTCCCTTGTCTTTTGATTCTGATAGTGATGCCTTTTTTTCATGAGAAATTTTTTTTTTATTTTTGTACAATTTAGCAAACTTTTCTTTTATTGCATCAGCATTTTAAGTCATGCCTAGAATATCTTTCCTTAAAAGTGAGTTATATATTTAAAGTAATTCACCAGTGTTTTCTTTTAGTTTAATTTTTTCCATTTGGATCTTTGATCCATTCAGTGCTTATTGAAGTGTATGCTGTAAGGAATAGATATAACAAAATATATTTTTCTAAATGCTTATTATTGTCTAACACAATATATGTGAAATTTCAAATTTGCCTCAGCAATTTCAGATACTACCTTTATCCTAACAAAAACTTCTATATACTTGTGTCAATTTTGAATTTTCTATTCTATTTCATTGATATGAATGTTTATGCACCAATATCACATTGTTTTTTCTCTTTTATTTTTTTATTGTTGTTCAGCTTCTGTTGTCCCCATTTTCCCCCATTCCTTTTCACTTCTGTGACTACCACATTCAATCCTCCCCACCCCCTTGTCCTTGTCTATGTGTCCATTATATACATGTTCATATCCCATTGTTTTAGTTAATGATTACTTTAATTATTGAAAATCCTTTTTATAGAAAGCCATTGTAGATCCTTTCCACGGCCATCCCATTCCAACACATAGCCCAAAGAGTACTGCATGAAGACAGATCAAAATTACAATAACAAGAGTTAAAGACAAGGAGAGAACCCTAAAAACCACTAGAGTAAAAGCAGTTAGTTACCTACAAAGAACTCCAATTAAATTTTCATCTGATATCTCAACAGAAACATTTCAGGCCAGAAAGGAATGACATGAAATTTTAAGGTGGTGAAAATCAAGGACCTGCAACCCATCAAGGTTACCATTTAAAATCTAGGGAGAAATAAGGAGCTTCCCTGACAAGAAAAAGCTAAAGGACTTTAAACACCAAACCAGTACTGCAACAAATGTTAAAGGGCTTGCTTTAAGAAGAAGAGGAAAAAGAAAACAAACAGAGGAAAACAGTTTAACAATAAAATGTCCTTACATACGTATCTATCAAAAATCACCTTAAATGTATATAGCTTAATGATCCAACCAAAAGACATAGGGTAGCTGAATGGATAAGAAAACAAGACCCATATATATGCTTCCTCCAAGAGACCCATCTCAGGTCGAAAGATCACAGTGATTCAAAGTAAAGGGTTGGAAAAAGATATTTCATACAAATGGAAAGGAAAAAGAGCTGAGGTAGCAGTAATTATATCTGGCAAAATACACTTTAAAACCAAGGCTATAGTAAGAGAAAAATAAGGACACTACACAGTGATTAAGGGAATAATCCAACAAGAGGATATAACCCTAGTAAACATTTATGCACCCAACATAGGAGCATCTAAATATGTAAAGCAACTCTTGGTGGACATAAAGGGAAAGATCAACATAAATACAGTCATAGTTGAGGATTTTAACACCCCACTGACTTCAATGGATAAATCTACCAAGCAGAAAATCAACAAGGAGACAGCAGCCTTAAATAACACTAAATCAAATGGATTTAACTGATATCTTCAGAGCATTTTACCCCCAAAGAGCAGAATATACCTACTTTTCAAGTGCACATGGAACATTTTCTAGGGTAGACCACATTTTAGGACACAAAGCTTAGTAAACTTAAGAAGATTGAAATCACACGTAGCATCTTCTCTGACTATATGAAACTAGAAATCAATCACAAGAAGAACACTGAAAAATACACAAAGATATGAAAGCTAAATAACATGTTATTAATCAATAAATGGGTCAACAATGAGATCAAGGGAGATATCAAAAGAGATATCAAAAACAAATGAAAATGAGGACACAACAATCCAAAATTTATGGGATACTGGGAAAGCAATCCTAAGAGGGAAATTCATAGCATTACAAGCATACCTCAAAAAAAAAAAAGAAAGAAAAGAAAAGAAAAAGCCCAAATAAACAATTTAACTTCACACTTAAAGGAACTTGAAAAAAAAACAAAAACCAAAGCCCAAAGTGAGTAGAAGGAAGGAAATAGTAAAGATCAGAACAGAAATAAAAGAAATAGAGTCTAAAAAATACAAAAAATCAATGAATCCAAGAGCTGGTTCTTTGAAAAGATAAATAAGATTGACAAAATTTTAACCAGACTCATCAAGAAAAAAAAGAGAAAAGACCCAAATACATAAAATCAGAAATTAAAAAGGAAATAACAACTAACACCAAAGAAATACAAAGACTTGTAAGAAAATATTATGAAAAATAATGTGCTGGAAAACTGGACAAATTGGATCAAATGGATAAACTTCTAGTAAGAAACAGTGTTCCAAAAAAATCAAGAGAAATGAGAGAATCTGAATAGACAGATTACAACAAATGAAATTGAAGCTCTAATAAAAAAAAAAAAAACCCAATGAACAAAAGCCCTGGATGAGATGAATTTTACCAAATGTTCCAAAAAGAACGAACACCTCTCCTGCCCAAACTATTTTATATAATGAAGGAAGACTCCCAAACTCATTTTATGAGGACAGCATTATCTTAATTTCAAAACTAGATAATGACATTACAAAGAAAGAAAACTATAGCCCAATATCCCTGGTGAACATAGATGCTAAAATCCTCAACCAAATATTAGCAAACCGAATATAGCAATGATTCATACACCATGATCAAGTGGGATTTATTCTGGGAATTCAAGGTTGGTACGACATTTGCAAATCAATAAATGTGATTCACCACATAAACAAAATGAAGGATAAAAACCACATGATATATCAATAAATGCAGAAGAAGTATCTGATGAAATTCAACACCCATTTATTATCAAAACTCTGAGCAAAGTGGGAATAGAGGAAATAAACATAATAAAGGCCATATACGACAAACCCACTGCCAGCATCACACTCAATGGGCAAAACTTACAAGCATTCCACTTAAGATCAAGAACAAGACGGGATGTACACTTTCACCTCAGTTATTCAATATAGTGCTGGAATTCCTAGCCACAGCAATCAGACAAGAAAAACTAATAAAAGGCACCCAAATTGGAAAGGAAGAAGTAAAACTATAATTATTTCCAGGTGACATGATACCGTACATGGACAACCCCAAAAATTCCACCAAGAAACTACTAGAAGTGATCAATGAATTCAGCAAAGTAGCAGGATACAAAATTAATATCCATAAATCAGTTGCATTTTTATATGTCAGTAACAAACTAACAGAAAGGGAAATTCAGAAAACAATCCCATTCACAATTGTTGCAAAAAGAATAAAATACCTAGGAATTAACCTAACCAAGGATATAAAAGACCTGTACTCAGAAAACTATAAGACACTGAAGAAAGAAATAGAAGATACAAATAGGTGAAAGCACATACCCTGATCATGGGTAGGAAGAATTAACATTATTAAAATCAAGTCATTAATATCATTAACAGAATTAAAATCATTAGCATGTCCATGCTACCCAAAGCAAACTACAGATTCAATGCTATTTCTCTCAAGATTTCAATGACGTATTTCACAGAACTAGAACAACTATTTCAAAAATTTATATGGAACCACAAAACACCCTGCATAGCAACAGTGATCCTGAGAAAGAACAAAGTTGGAGGAATCATGCTACCTAATATCAAACTATACTGTAAGGCCTTAGTAATCAAAACAGCATGATGCTGGCATTAACAAAAGAAGAAGAAGAAGAAGATAGATCAATGGAACAGAATAGAGAGCCCAGAAATAAACCCACATCTTAATGGTGAATTAAATATTCAACAGGGGAAGCAAACACATACAATGGGCTAATGATAATTTTTTCAATAAATGGTGTTGGGAAAATTGGACAGATACACACAGAAAAGTGAAACTAGACCACCTTCTTACATCACCCACACAAATAAATTCAAAATGAATCAAAGACTTAAATGTCAGACCCAAACAATGAAAATCATACAATAAAACATAGACAACAAAATCTCAGACATTGCACATAAGAATTTTTTATTAGATATATCTCTCCAGGCAAGAGAAACAAGAGTAAAAAATAAACAAATTATTCTACATCAAACTACAAAGGTTTTGCACAGCAAAGGAAATCATCAACAAAATAAAAAGACAACCCACAGAATGGAAGAATATATTCACCAATACATCTGGTAAGGGAGTAATATTCAAAATTTATAAATTACTTACAAAATGCAACACCAAAAACAAACAACCCAATTAAAAAAAATGGGCAAAGGACCTGAATAGACACTTCTCCAAAAAGGACATACAGATGGCCAACAGACATGTGAAAAGATGCTCAACATCACTAATCATCAGAGAAATGCAAATTAAAACCCCAATAGATACCATCTCACACCTGTCAGAGTGGCCATCATCAATATGTCAGCAAACAACAAGTGCAGGCACAGATGCGGAGAAAAGGGACCCTTTTTCATTGCTGGTGGGATGCAGACTGGTGCAGCCACTGTGGAAAGCAGTGTGGGAGATAACTCAAAAAATTAAAAATGGATCTGCCTTTTGACCCAGTGGTTTCCTTTCTGGGAATACACCCAAAACACTAATTCGAAAGAACATAAGCACCCCTGTGTTCACTGTAGCATCATTTACAATCACCAAGAGATGGAAGCAGCCCAAATGTCCATGAGTAGATAAGTGGATAAATTAACTATGGGACATTTACAAAATGAAATTCTACTTGATCATAAAAAAGGAGAAAATTTTACCCTTTGCAACAGTATGGATGGACCTGGAGAACATGCTAAGTGAAATAAGTTAGTCAGAGAAAGACAAATACCATATGATTTCACTCATATGTGGAATCTAATGAACAAACTGACCTAACAAGCAAAACAAAGACAGAATCATAGATGGGAAACAGATGACAGCTAGTGGGGGGATTGGGCAATTAGAGGGTAGAGGGATTGAGCTAAAAAGAAAAAAGACTCACGGACATGGACAACAGTGTGGTGATTGCTGGGAGGAGGGGGCATAAGGGGCCTAAACAATAATGGGAAAAATACAACAAATATTAAATCAAAAAATAAATAAAAATTCCTCTCATTAAATTGTAATTTAAGTCTTTTCTCCATTTGGCACCTTGTGATTTAATTTTCAAATCTGAGATTGTTTACTTTTCCTTTAATGTCTTTACCAACTTCAAACAACCCTTACTACATTTTTTTATAATTTCTGCTTCTATTACTTGAATTTTTATTCTACTTTTTTTAATAACTCCAAATGCTCCCTGGCTGGTGTAGCTCAGTATATTGAGCACAGGTCTGTGAACCACAGGGTCGCTGGTTCAATTCCCATTCAGGGCACATGCCTGGGTTGCAGGCCAAGTCCCCAGTATGGGGTATGCAAGAGGCAACCATACATTGATGTTTCTCTCCCACTCTTTCTCCTTCCCTTCTCCTCTCTCTAAAAATAAATAAATAAAATCTTTAGGAAAAAAATAATAAATAAAATGGTTTTAATGTCATTTTCTATATTCTCTCTACAGTATCTTCCTTTGAAGTTTGTCTAGGATTCCTGAGTGAAGCATTACAATTTTTTATTCAAGATAACCCTCTTCGGTCAGCAAGGCTCAGATTTTTTAATGGATGACGTTGTTGGATGAAAAGGCAAGTTGGAGTGTTTTGTTTTCTTTTTCTTCTAATTTCTTTACAATTCTTAATTCTTCCTTCTTCTTTCTTTTCCTTCTCTGCCACTTCCTCATGAACCCCTTGTCTCTTTTACATCTTTTCCCCAGAAGCTTCTGCAAGGTTCTTACTTCCAGTGTCACTCACATTCAAGCCCCTTCTTTGTAGCTGCTGCTATGAACCAAGTCCCAGACCCTGGTTCAACATTTTAGCCTTCAGTATTGGTCTTTCCTTTTTTCAGTGGAAATTTTGTATCTTCGTATATCTATGCCTGCTGTGTTCCTCTTTCCCATGTTGTATACCCAAAGACTAGCAGTGGCAATGGGAACCCCATTGTCAACCCTGTTTAATTGGTATTTATTTCCCTATGCATAGACAAACTGAAGCTTGTAACATTCTTTGTTGCCTAGAAATACTGTAGGCATGAAGCATGTATGGATCCCTTTTCTTTATTTTTAATTTTTTGAGTTTTTTTATGGTTTGGAAGAGGGTTTATAAAGAGGTCTGGATTTAGTGGTCTTCATTATCCTAGAGCCAACCACAATTCTCCATTATCTCTTTGAATTTTTCTGAACCCTCATCTGGCCTCCATGTCTCTTACTTTTTATTTTTATTTACATAATTTTTTTCATTTTTATTTTCTAATTTTGTTTCTGCTATATAATATTCTCAAATAAATCTTGTCATTCATTTGTATTCCCCTCAAGCGTGCTCAATCTAATACTTAACTCTCCCATGTAGAATTCTTTTCTCAAATTATCCTTTCATGACTCCTGGCTTTAAAAGATAATAATATATGTACTTCATACTTCATAGGTATGTACTTTAAAGTATTAAGAGTTTTAATAGTTCATAGTGCTCCAGAGAGTTTCCTGGTACACAGTAGGTACTCATTAAATGTTGGCTGTTTTCATTATATATTTAGGATACTCAACCCTGGCTCTCATTCCAATGGGGCCTCAACCTAGATTTTTCTTCTTCCACAGACTTCAAAACCCCACCCCTCAGCCATTTAGACCTGTATCTACTTTCCATAATCCCATCCTCCAATTTGATTTCAGCTTCCACACATCCTCTAACTTTCTGGAAACTCTTTTGGATTCTGGTTTGGTTGTGTGTCTAAGAATCCTTTCAGTGTAGTTTGTAATAATAGTAATAATAAAAACTAAAATATTTATAGCACTCATAGTGGCCTCCATTCAAAAACTAAGATAATTGTCTTTTCTACCCACATCTAATAACAAGTTTCCTACAGTGACACTCAGGGCTCTTAGCTTGAAATCTGCCTAGTGGAGTTTATATCTGTCCAAGCTTTGAGAATGGGTTTGGTTCCTGTCTTTTCTGTCCATTTGGATAATCTTTTTGCAATACCTTATGACAGTCTAAATTAAGAAGGTGAAACTCCTGCCAGCTGTGCATGGGGAAATGGTGGAACACTCCCTCGCCCACACGTAAATAGGACCAGCTTAAGTACTTGGAGTGTAATTGCTTTATACTATAGTTTTTGCCAACTATGCAAAAATAATTGAACTAAGAAGGAAAAGCTTCACACTCAAATTCCTCTAAGGGAATTTACTTTATTATTTCTGAAACCTAAAAAGAAATCATCCAAGCCAAATAGTAAATAAAAATAAATTGGCAACAAGTAGGAGGAAAAAAGAAATGAAGACAGAGAAGGAGAAGGAGACACTAGTTCCAAACTATTACAGTGCAAGGATTAGAGAAATTTATCATACCTATTTTTAGTCGGCAACCTATGATATAAACACTGTTTTTAAAAGCTTACATGTCAAAATCAGCAAGGTTTCCTGCTAAAAGGGGCCCTGCTGTGCATGAGATAGAGGAGAATGAAAAGCATCCCAGGAATGGAGCACAGCACTGGGCAAAGGATGATAGAGAAGATGAAGCGGGGGCCAGGCCCTGAAGGAAGTATTTGAGCTATGCTAATCAGGTGGTTGCAAGGTGATGTGCAAAATACTACAAAAACTACCAAAAAGAATGCTTGGATTTCTTTCAGCAACCTGGTGAAAGGGCTGAGTTTTGCATCAAGGTTTGTATGAAGCTGGAAAGGATCCCATGCAGACAGAGGGAAATTCCTACGTCGGAGTTATGGTAGGAATTGTCTCTTAAATGTTACAGTAGGATTTGGGCCTCAATGTAATAAAAATTTTAATGTATATATTAGAAGGAAACAAATACTTTTTTTTCAAGAAAAGATGGAAAAATTAGAGAAATGACATTACAAAATGTTGTTTAACCAGAGACTCTTTTCAGAGCTCCCCCAGCAGCCTCAGTTAGGGGTGTGGGCTCTGAATAATTTTGATAAGTATTGAAGCTATTGGTCCCATCTCCCAGGACCACCATCATTAGGAATAGAATCAATAGTTGCGAATCAGCCCAGGATTGCATTGCCTTAAGCAGTACAGGTGGCCAAATCTAGATGAAATGCAGAAATCACACATCCCTTCTATTTCTGTGTGTTCTTGCCTGGTAAGTAATCTATAATTCTCTAGCTATAAACTATTTCTTCCTAGCAACAACATACCATGATTTTACTGGTCATTCTTATTCATTAGTACCAGCTGCTTAACAGTGCCTGAAGGTATCAAGAGAAATATGTGTAGAAGTTTCTACCATATGGTTTGTTAAAAGCTGATGAAACCCTTTCATGTGAAGCTGGTGTAGGCCAGGCGTGATGTGCACATAGCAAAAGTCCAGCCAAGTGAAAGGAGGATCAAGGCTCCTACAAAAGGGGAGTTCCTTTCTCTTTGTCACTTTTGACTTATGACCTTCTTAATACCCAGTTACCAAAATTACCTAAAAATATCTCAGGCAATATCACCACTGTGACAAGCAGAGAGTATGATAACTCTGTCAACACAAATAAAATCTCTAGTTCCAAAGTTGTTTCAGATCGACAGTTATTCACACTGCAATTTCTTATTTGAGAGGCATGCTCAAAAATAAGGTTTTATCAGAGGTGTTTCTATTATGTGGAATTTATTCAGTTTCTCAGGAAGTGCCTATTCTAAGGACATGATGGTGAACAAGTGTTCCTAAGTTGCCAACTCTAGGGGAAAACAAATGCAGAGTCAATGATGTGAGTTCAATGAGTCTGATGAAGAAGATGGAAAGGTGTGTGCAACCACGGGCCTAACCTAGTCCAAAGAGACAGAGAAGAAGGTATCCTGGAGGAAGTGATGTTTAAACTAAGACTTACTAAGACAAGAGTGCTGGAGTTAGCTAAAAGAGTGGGGAGAAGAGTTTTACTGGAAAAGGGAACACGGACAAAAGCCCTCAGTAGCAAAGATAATGTCTTTTCAAGTCACTTGCAAATGTTTAATATGGCTGAAGCTGAGTGATTGTGTGAGGGATTGTGAGGAGTAAGTCTGGGCAAGCAGACACTATTCTGATCACAGTAAGGATATTTGATTTTATACTAAAGGCAACAGGAAGTAATGGGAGCAGGAGAGTGACTTGATCAAATACATATTTTCAAAGGATCACTGTGACACTAGCTGGGGAGGGGGGAAAGGAGAGGAAGAGTGGGTAAGTTGCTGATGGTCCATATTAGATAATTTTGAGGATGGAGAGAAGTTGCAATCCTGAGGTATGGGAGTGACAAATTGCACTTTCATTCCCAGGTACTGATCTCCCCATTCTGCCAAACATCTAGAGTCCCAGAACGACATGCATTATTCACCCTGTTCTGTCTGTGCTAACACCAAGGCCTGGCCAGGAACCAGAAGCCATGGCTTTTGATAATAATGAGGGACAGAGTTTTGGATTTAGCTTCCAGAGCAAATGGAACTGAGGTAGACCAATGTGAAGCCTGATGGAACAGGGTTATGGAACTTCCTGTGGGATCAAAATGGAAGTGATAGCAGGGGAAAAGAAAGAAGTGGACAGAACAAAGAATCACCAGTCACCCTTTAACCTGGCCCCCAAACAGTGATGAGAAGCACACTCTTTGATCAGTGCTATGTGCATCAAGGAAGTGCTACACAGCCAGACTCCCTTCTGCAGTATAGATCTTAAAGCCTTGCTGTGTTCAGTTACCTAAGAAACACTGTTGGCCATGAAGATCTAAGAAACAAAGAGCAGAACTCCAAGCAAAAGCAGTGTGCAGAGGTCCTCTGGGAGGCCATGTGACTGTGTGGCAGCTGGAAATGGGAGTGATTCCAAGAATAAGCTGAAGGCCTTACATCTGATACAATTGCTGACCTTCCACATGACTCAGAGACCTAGACCCAGCCCATTGCCCAGTGACTTATGAACATCATTGATTAGTGCTCAATGGCAAGCCCAAATAATTAACAGTAGTCCTGGAATGCAGTCAGCCCGCAAGGAAGAAAGCAATGTTCACCTAAATATAATTTTCTTGGACAAGACAGGTGGAAGCTGGCTGACAGCAGGATATCCGTGCAGTTGCTTTAAAGTTGAAGAAAGTTGGTATTAAATTGAAGAAATGTTTTGGATGTTTAATGAAACACAAATCAAATGAGTAAACTTTTCTGTAGAGCAACATGCAAAATCCAAAGATACACCAAGCTTATGCATTCACAGGAGCTGATGAGTTTTTGTTAACATCAAATTATTATTTTTTTAAAGAAAAGATCAATTTGACACTGAATGTGGCAGGAAAAAAAAGTTTAGTAGAAAAACAATACCAACCAATAAAGCTGCATTAACAAAAAAAAATTTTAAATCATTATGTATTCAGATTAAAAACAGCACTTACATGCATATTACGTGAAGAGGACTTTTAGCCACAATTTGTTGTGCTTAATAATTTTAGAGCCACAAAAATGACTGAAGTCATAGGTGTTTGCTCCTCACATAAAGTTGACTCCTGAGTTAAAATAAAATCACACCTTTCTATTCACATCCTAGGTCCCCAGTTCAGTTTAAACATTGTCAAAAGCCCCATCAAAAGCACAAAACTCTTTGCTCTAGCAATTTTTTTTTTTGGCCCCCAAATAGGCAATTGAAATTACTTTAGTGGTCAGGTAAAGAAGGAAAGTAGAGGCATTAGCCCTCACAGTTTTTACTGAGTGAGCTTGAGAAAAATTGTCAGTTAAAGAATAGCTATGGATAACTACAAATGGTCACAGTATTTTTTACCTCCTTCCCATCCAGAGGTAGGGCCTAGGACACTTCCTCGGGAAGGCTCTGTGATTGCTCAGACCATTAGATCACAGAAGGAATGCTGGGCCAGTTCCCATGCTGGAAGAGTAGCAGCTCCTCCTTCCTCTCCCTGCAAACACCCACACTGGGCGAAGCCAGGCACTATGTAAGAAGTTCAAATTCCTGAGACTACCATGCTGTGAGAAAACCCATGCTTGTTACTTGAAGAGGCTCTGTGGAAAGGGAGCTGCCTGGCCAGTCCCCAACTCTTCCAAACAAACCAGTCAAGGCACCCAGGTACAGAGCGAAAAGTGATCTTAAACATTAGTCCAATTGGGCCTTCAGGTTACAGTAGCTCTCACTGATACCTGAAACCACATGAAGAACTGCCTCGCTGAGCAGTCAACCCACTGAAACATGAGATAATATATACCTCGTTGTTATAAGGCACTACTTTTGGTGTGGTTTGTTACAAAAATAGGATTTTGCCAAACCTCAGTGCAGTTTTCAAGAGTTACTGCAATTCTGTAGACCTTTGTTGTAAGAGTAGCCTTTGTTGTAAGAATGGCCCTAGGTAGCTCCTTAAACTTGAGTTAGTTAAATTTAAATAAAATTTAAAATTCAGTTTCTCAGTAACACTGGCCACATTTTCAATGCTCAACAGTTACCATTGGCTGGTGGTTACCATATTACACAGAGCAAACTGTAAAATATTTCCATTATCATGGAAAGCTCTATCAGAGCGACCCAGAGCCCTCTCCATGCTTCTCTGCAGAAGGATGAGGCCGAGAGGGAACATTTTGACAATGAATCCTATTGTCTTACACATAAAACTAATTCAAAGCATAGTTCTATGACCTATGGCTAACTGAACTATAGAAAGAAATGAAAAATGAGGCTAAATAAAAACAATGTTGGTAAAACTCATCCAGGTTTAAGTTTTCTAAGCACAAGTCTTTAAAAAAAGAAAATTTCTTAATTGTGTTCTTCCAACAATGTCTCGTCTCATTTTATCATTGAATATGGAAGAGATTCTTAGAGAGAAAAATATCATCTCAAGCTTAGCCTTGTAAAGCTGAGGCAAGCATGCCGCTGTAATTGCACAGGACATTACACAGAATTCATAAAGGCTTTGCCTGACAGAGCATCATTAAGATAAATCAACTGGAAAAGAACAAGGATCCGGTACCTTGGCATGAATCCAAAAAAAATGTTGCTTTTCATTATGAGATTTCTTTTGTTCCTTGTGGAAAATTTTGAATCTACAGGGATGTATATGGATATACCCACATGAAACAGAGAATAGACAGGCAGGCACGCAAACCCATTGTGTGTATATACGTACACGGGCATGGCTTTAGAAAGAGGATACTGAAGATGTCATCTTTTCAAGTGCCTTTGGGGCAATTTGGTGTTTTTTTAGGTAATAAGCAGGCTACACAATTTCAGAAATGATGACTTTCTAATAACATTTGAGATGAGAATAAAATTTAAATCAAGTGTGAGGTGAAGATTCAAGACACATAAAAACGTAAGTTATAGGGTATTTCATTTTATTTTATGTTGGCCAAAAAAAATAATTCCTGCCTGTGCTCCCCCTCATTTTCTTGTCCTCACGAATCATACATCAGTAAGCCTCAACTGCAAAAGACCTCTATAGAGGCAGCATGCTTATTCTTTATTTTTGAATGGGGAGAAGGTATTCTTATAGCTTCATTTATAGATATCCTAGGACAAATGTAATGTCAGCAGAATAGTTCCAAGATTGTCAAGGTGACTACCAGAACTCAAACCAAAGAAGCATCTTTTCCAGTATATCCCCCCAAAGACTTAATCATCCATAGTTTCTGATGAGAAGCCACTTTGAGCTTCCTAAATAAGGAGCAAGAAATGGGGGAAAGGACATGATGAAGGCATGAACTCCTACCCCAAGATCTTCAGAAACAAGAGGTTGTGTACAATTATCACAAGAATCAGCTAAACATACCTACCGTATTTTTTGGACCATAAGATACAACTAGGTTTTAGAGGAGGAAAATAGGGGGAACATTTTTGAAACAAAAAATGTGGTAAAATATTTAATAACATAAATAACATAATATTTCACCGGTGTAAATGTAAACAGAACTCAACAGCAGCATTAACAACCATTATTCCTCCCAAATTTGGTGGGGGGTCGGGCTGAGTGTGGAAATGTGCGTCTTATAGTCCAGAAATACGGTATTTAAATACCATGAAAATCTAATCTCTAAGGATCCCTTTATCCACTACTTCCAGGTACAAAAATAGGTCCTGTAACCACAAAAGCATACCAGATAACAGCGAGCCTGCTCCAGTTACTTTAGGAAACAAGCTGAGTAAAATGATCTTATATGCAGGCTGTGAAGGTCTTTCTTTGGTTCTAGTTGGATGCACAAATACCATACTCATATACTCAAATCTTTCTTTTTTTGCTTTCTCTTGCCTACATTGAAATTAAAAGAGACATATATGATAGCCAAAGGAATTGCCCTGCAACTTCAAAAAATAATTGTTTAATACTTTTAAGCTTAAACCAGGCATGGAAAATTTCAACCCAAAAGATTAAATTTGAAGAAAGTTACTTGCAGATGAGGGCTAGGGTTATAATAGAAACCACATTGCAGACACTATTATACTTGAGTCATTGCTAAAAATGTTACTTTATATACATAGTTATATAAACTGTATGCTACCAATTTATTGATCAAATCTAGGCATTATCTTGAAAATGTCCACTGATGTTAAATGTTTGCAATGCCTTTTAATCTTCATAAGAGAAAGATACTATCCTTTCCTATAAAAGGTATTCGATACAAATTTTTGGCATTGAATTAAATTTGAATTTTATTGTTTTAGGTTTTGTGATAACCCTAACAGTGCAAGAATTAAGATTATCTTTCTAGCCCTTGCTGGTGTAGCTCAGTGGATTGAGTGCGGGCTGCGAACCAAAGCATCACAGGTTTGATTCCCAGTCAGGGCACATGCCTGGGTTGCAGGTCACAGCCCCCAGCAACCGCACATTGATGTTTCTCTCTCTCTCTCTTTCTCCCTCCCTTCCCTCTCTAAAAATAAATAAATAAAATCTTTAAAAAAAAAAGATTATCTTTCTAGCCCTGGCTGGTGTGTCTCAGTGGATTGAGTGCCAGCCTGAGAAGCAAGGGATCGCTCATTCAATTCCCAGTCATGACACATGCCTGGGTTACAGGTCACGTCCCCAGTAGGAGGCGTGCGAGAGGCAACCACACATTAATGTTTCATTCCCTCTCTTTCTCCCTTTCCCTCTAAAAGTAAATAAATAAAATCTTAAAAAAAAAAAGATTATCTTTCCAACTTCAAAGAAGAGCTCTGATTTCCTTAAGTAGAGCCAGCAAGATGGTAGAGGTACATGTGGCCATGTTTAGTTTGAAACCAATGTTTTTAATTTAATAAACAATTTGTGTGTACATACATATGATGATAACAAATACCTCTAAACTGCTTAAAACAGATCAATATTCAGAGAATTTCCCCCTCAACTTTGTGTGTTTTGGAATTTAAACATTCCGCCCCCATCTTCATGAAGAAGATGGGCACAGAGAGGTGGAGTGGAGTAAGATTGGTCATCAAAAAGCTCTTCATTCAGTTGGTGTCGCCCATCGGGAAATAAGGAGCCATTTGCTTCTAACATAAAGATTCTATTAATATAAACCAAACACAGAAAGAGTCATAATGCTCCACAGCATGTAAGTACCATGAACCCAGGGTTTTGTGTCCATTTACTCACTGCCATGTTCTCAGAAACTGTAATAGTGACTAGCACATAACTGGTGCTTAATAAATATTTATTTAATTCTTTCATGAATAATTAAGTCACCACTTTATCATTTCACAAGGAATAGGTTTGAAGTTTCATGATGGCCAATCTGCAGTTTATTGCAGGAAAAGAATAAAGTATAGCAAAAACATTTAAGTGAGAACATCCATTCCAAGCAAAAGCTGTCTCACAGCAAAGGCTAGAGAAGCCAGATGTGGCTCTGGCTGTCCTTCCTCTGTAAGTACTCCTGCACGATGACCTTCTCTCTCAAATCAGGAGCCACCATTGTGTGGACAGAACACCTTGGAACCAGGGAACCCAAAATGAGGTTTTCACCCCTCTGGTCACATAGTCACATTCCCTCTATGTGATCAGTCCCACAGTTGAAGCTATTTTAACAGAAGGAATTTCCTCTCCTCTGGTTCTAGCTGGGGATAATCACTCATGACTTTACAGATGTGTTTAGACCTTGGTAACCAGTGAGGAAGCTGCAAGACTCCAGCTAGAGGGAAAGCTGAACTGGAATAGGAATCCACAATCCAGGCACCACTTCCCATAATATTTGCAGGACCTAGAGCAAATGTACTGGCAAAGCCCTCCAGCCAAAAACCATCTCAAAGGTGTCTGTAGTACACTGGCATTAATGACTCATTTTAATAAGGAAGAACATTCATCATGGAGAACATGGGCTTTCTTAGTTAGAGGGTATAAGAAGGGACTTACAGGATTTAGGCATGTGTTAAGTGATTTTGAGGAGAGTTTAAGAAATGGGACTTTGCTTAGGGTTTGATGCTATCAAGAAGCAGGTGTAAAGTTATGTTTGGGATTCTTGAAATTCTCATATAGAAAATGAAGAGTGAAAAGTAAGTTGTATCAGTGAATAAGCAGCAGTCTCACATAAAAACTAAGAGAGGAGGATGTTTGGTTATGTTTCAGTTTGAAAATTTCTATTTCTGAACATTTATGCCACTTTGTCATTTACCTTTTCCTAGCCTTCCTAGCAGAACATGATTTCCAAGTGGTTCTGTTTCTGTCTTACTCCATCATGGTCACAGAGGGACTTCATCCGGTGTGGTGTTCTGTGAAGTTATCTATGTGCCGCGGAGAACACCACGGCCCCACTGTTAGGCACCAAGGCAGCTTCCAGCCACCTGAGAGCTGGCTCTCAGATGTCTGGGCTGATTTTCTCTTTTCAGAACAGAAGAGGCCCATATATCATTTCTCTGAGTATTAAAAAGTTACAAATCAACCTACTGTTGAAGTATGTTTAATCTTCTTGCCTTGAAAAATATAGTCATAATAACAAAACTGAAAAGATTGTGTAAAACTATGGTTTTTTTATATGACTGAAATTTGGCAATATATTTTAAAAGACTGAATTTAACTACTATTCTGGATGTCTGAATGTCCTATTGATTAGTCAGTAATGCTTGCATGGCTAATAAAAGAAAGATCTATATGGTTCATAACTTATGTATTCATTTCATAAAATTTTCTTGCCTTATTTCAACAAAATTGCTAATTATACTGTTATTGTGAAGATTTTTACATAATTTATGTTTTACCAACAATAATAATCTAATAAATTTAAAATAAAATGTTATCTCTGACCAGGTAGCTCATTTGGTTAGAGGTCATCCAAATATGCCAAGGTTGCAGGTTCAATCCCCAGTCAGGACACATACAAGCAGCAAGCAGTGAATGCATAAATAAGTGGAACAACAAGCTGATGTTTGATTCTCTCTCTCTCTCACTCTCTATCCCTTCCTCCCTCTCTCAAAATTAATAAATAAATAATATTTTATGAATATAATGACATTCAAAATATATAAAATTTGAATATATTTTCATATTTGAAAATAGAAAATAAAAGTTTTTTAAAGGATATGTAGAACTTTATTTTTGAAACATTTTTTGAGTCTAAAATAATTTCAAAATAAAAGCCTTAAAAAAAAGAAAATTACTTTGCTTACAATATGAGAAATGTTTAAAAGGGAGTCATATAGTAGAAAAGCAAAACATACATCTAAATAATAAATTAATTTAAGTTTTACATTTAAATCAATCAAATTATCAGCTGATTTAGTTGACTCCTACCTTCCCACCACATGATATTATCTAGTTACCGGTTTTTAGTTG
>PVIA01016768.1:0-17833 GCA_004024845.1 Tonatia bakeri | reverse complement strand
AGGAAAGGATGGTGGTTGTGGTGGGGGCGGGGGGGGGCGGGGAACGGGGGTTGGGGGTGGTGCGGGGGAGAGGGAGAGAACTTGTGGCAGAGATTCAGAAGAGCCAGACCCCTGACCAAAGGCCAGGTGCCCCTGATTCTGACTCTGAATCGCTGGGTGACCTTCACAGGGTCACTCAGCATAGCTGGCGCTACTTCCTATGAATAAAGTAGAAATTTAAAAAGTAAAAGCTTCTCCAATTTTCTTACAAAATATTACAAGGACTCAACAAGCCCATGCCGTTCAAATGTTTTGAGCTTGTGGTCGGGTACACCGCCTAATGACAGGGTCGGGTCTTGACCATGAGCGGGATTAACAGACGGGTTTGCGGAACAGGCACAGAGAGAGTCTGTTCCGCCAGGACTGTGGGCAGCTGCCACCCCGGGGTTCGGGTGAGTCATGCCTGTGTGCGCCCCTCCCTAAGCCAGCCAACCCTGGAGACTTGAAAGGAAAGAAAACCTAGAACAATGGACGTGTGACCTCTTTTAGGTCGCAGACAGAAACACGACACATTGACCAAACTTCAAGCACAATGGTACCCCTTCTTCTATTAGACCAGGGGTGTTCCTATTTATTGGGGGCTTTTTGAGACTGCTCAAGTGACTAATTGGGTCAGAGCATGCTAAATCCTTCCAAAGACACGGGACTTCCAAGAAAGGACGCATTAAAAAGTAATTTTTGTGATGGCAAGCTTGTGTGCATTGGGCATATTGGCAGTATCGTTCGTCCAAATTTTACGCTTCCTCCTTGGCACTGCTGAGTCACTGCGTTGTCTAGTAGTCAGAGTTAAAAAGCCAGTGAGGCGGGGCCTGCATCAGGGAAGCCTCTTTTGAGTAGAGCACGAGCGCCACCTGGAGTTCAGTGTGAGTGCTGCAGACCCCACTTGGCTGATTTGCAGCTCTGAGATGGAATGAGTGGGGCTGGTTTCCTTTTGCAAGAAGCAATACAGTAAGGCCCGGAATACCTCTGTGACATCTTGAATTGCTTTTAGCAAAAGCTAGTGCATCGGTCAGGGTTCTCCAGAGAAACAGAACCAACAGGGTATATATGAATACCATCAAGACATTCATTTTAAGGAATTGGCCCATGAGGTTGTGGCATCTGACCAGTCCCAAATGGGTAGGCTGCAAGTTCAGGCAGGAATTAATGTGACCATCTGGAGGCAACATTTCTGCGTCTCCAGGAAACCTCAGTTTCTGCTCTTAAGGCCTTGAACCGACTGGGTGAGGCACATTAGCCAATTAGTTGGTTGTGTCCCAGTCACATTCCTACGTTGAAGTTCAAACCCAGATGCCACCACAGGACTGTACTTAGAGATAAGATCTTGTAAGAGGTGATTAAGTTAAAATGAGGTCATTAGGGTGGGTCCCAATTTAACTGGACTGGTGTCCTTCTAAAAAGAGAAGGAGGGGAAAGGCCATGAGAAGAGACCTCTAAGTCCCAGAAACAGGTCTGAGAGTAAACTCACGGCTGCCCCCACACCCTGGTCTGGGATTCCTGGCATCGGGAATGGTGAGCAAACGAACTTCTGTTGTACCACCCAGCCCGTGGAGCTTTGTTCTGGCGGCCCAGCAAGTCAATACACTAGACATTTCAGTCTTTCCTGAACTTTAACTGTGCATTACTTTTTTTTTCCACATGGGTAGAATTGTCGTATAGTTGATGAGAATTTTGATGATCTGCTATTTAACATTCTCCCAGGTTTCCAGGATGATGATATATAATACCATTTAATAGGTTTCAGTTTGCATGGCCTTCATAGCTTTTTGGACTGCCCATAGTAACGAGTGTGTTTAAATTATTAGTAATGCACACACACACCCACAGATGTCGTGGAAATCAAAGTTTCCTGAAATCACGCCTTCCTGGATGAAAGAACAGCCAGGATGGCAATTGGAAAGAGTGTGCTTATGGTTAATGTGCCTGTAATTTGAACTGATGCTGCTGTGCAAACAGGGCTTGGTTTAGGGCTTCCTTTTGTGTCCATTACTGAGATACTTCTGTCCTAGACCACTGAGTTTGCTATCACAGTGTACCACAGACCGGGCAGCTTATAAACACCAGATGTTTATTTCTCACAGTCTGGAGGCTAGGAAATCCAAGACCAAGGCAGCAGACCATTCAGCATCTGGCGAGGCCCTTCCTCCCAATGATGAAGAAGATCATCATCATCATCATCTTGCTGTGTGTCCTCACAGGTAGAAGGGGCAAGGGCACTCGCTGGGGTCTCCCTCAGAAGGGCACCGATCCCACCCATGCAGGCTCCACCCTGGTGACATAATCACCTCCGGAAGCTCCCATGTCCTACTGCTGTCCCATCGGGCACTAGGAGTTAACAGATGAATTTTAGGAGGACACACACATTCAGTACAGAAGAGATCCTTTGACTTTATTCAACTAGAAAGGATACATGTAACACATATTACCATTAACAGTTACTTGAAGTGTTTTAAAGAATGAATAAAACTTTGAAAAGCGACGGTGTATTTGACGGCTGTGGTTGTTAGCATAACCCCAGGCAGGCCTGAGCGAGGCCCAGACAGACCATCGGAGACGCGGGGCTCGAACTTGTGTGTCTGTCTCTCGTTTTGAACCTGAGGATTCCCCGCACCTTTGCTTTCAATTCCCTTCATTCGCTCTACTTTGGACTTCTCTCTATTTGTCAGACTTTGTTTAAATTTTTTTCTTGACATCCTCTCTCCTTTTATACTTGAGCAACAAGCGTGTGCAGAAGTTGTTCTAGTCACCAGGCTTGTCACCGGCTGTATTAAACTTCAGTAAAAGAAGAATGAACAATCCATTAAAAAAAATGCCGTGCTTGTTAGTGACTGCCTGTAAACGCCTGAGACTGATATGTCCTGTGGAGGGCACTGTTTCTCCTTGCTGAAAATGCTTTTAATATTTCAAACACATCGATAAGGCAAAATAGCTAAATCCAAGGAGGGCAGAAATTAAGAAAAACTTCTGGGCTCTGTAATGATCACATATGTCCAATGGAAAGAAGATTCATTGATATTACACTTGGCTATTGCTCGAATTAGCTTCCTCGGGGCCTGAGTTGAGAGTTAATGTTAGGAAAGAATGAGATAAATGAAGAAGGCCGGGGGGGGGGGGTGTGCGGAGAAAAGACAGAGAGGCCTATAAGACACAGGTGGTTTTCATAGGGAGAGTTGTGAATTCAAGTTCTCCGAAGGCCAAGCAACTACCACAATCTCCATTTCCGGCTAAGTATTGCCCGCGCCATCCCTGGACAAGAGTTTTCCTCTTTTAGGATGCCTGCCCCATGCTCAATGCCAACAAAGGGTTACACGTACATTCGAAGGAGAATGACTCGATGAAAAGGAACTACGCAGGTTTCTGTGCTTAGAGCCCAGGGGTGAGATAGAGCCTTCTGGAACTCGTGGAGAACTGAAATTCTAGGGAGAATGACGTGGCCAATTTACTTTGGGAGACCTGTTCGAGAGGGCCCCCTCAGCGTTCCAGTGATGGGTTTTCTTCAGGATTCTAGAGAGAAAAACAAACTTTGCCTCCAAGCACAGCAAACGACTCAGGTCTGACTCCTTGGAGGCTTTTCTCCGCACCGTAACCACAGGAAGGAACTAGAGGAAGACAAGTGATGGCAAGAATGGCAGGGGCATGGGCAGGTGAGCCAGCGCGTCTACCCTTTAGAATATCTGCGTTTGTACTCGTCCCTGGAGGTAGGGGGCGTCCATCAGACTGGCAGGGACATCTTCGGAAATGTGCACAAGTGCCTTGAAGACAGAATCTTACAAGACTAACAGAGTTATAGATGCTAATGTGTTTCCTTGATAGGGAGTCCAAGGTAACATCTTTGAACTTGGCCGTTTTATTCCCCCTTGCTCCCTAGCCACATATGACCCGTCTCCAGCCATGGGCCACTGATGGCTTTTAGAGCAATTGTAAGTGCTTGAGAAACCCAGAACCAGGACAGCAGATTTTCAGGGCATGGTGCTTAATCCCTTTTCCCCTGGAACTCCAGTCATTATCACAGACAAAACTTCCGGAAGGGAACCGAGTCGTGGCAGAGAAATTCTCTGTGGGAGATGAAGGTCAGGTGGAAGGGGAATGTGGCCAGTCTGTGACTCACTACCCTTGGGAAGCAAAGCAAATCACATTTCTCCAGGGAAGTTTGTTTAATGCTCAGCAAGCTGCAGTCAGAGAAAGCCATCTGTGAGTCCCCAGACAATGATGGTACACACTTCCTTCTCCTCCCCTCTCCCAAGCCACGATGCACAGCACCCCGGGACAGAAATAAAGAGTAGTTATGTTTGGTATGAAAAACATACAAGGAGGTTCCTTGCAAATTTAAAATGCTAGAGAGGCATCCGAAAGGGGGAATGTGATGGATTTCTTTTTTTGCTTTTTGGGAGCGTTAGGAACTCTTAAGGCTGGAGGGGCCTTTACATGTGACCCCAGTCCTTGCAGTCTCTTTTTACAGAGAGTAAACAGAGATCTAATCATTTTTTGCAAGAGTGATACATAGAGCAAGAATTCCACGAGATTTGGCGGAGGCAGAATATTCCAGTACTCACGTTAGAAGCCAGCTCCTCAGAGAACACTGGGTGGATTCACTGCCTAAGTGGTTTATGGGGAAGATGGTTTTGTTGTTGCTGTTGTCATAGTGACAAGCCACGCTGTCATTTCCTGGAAGTCAGATCCTCATTACCCACCAGCCTTAAGAGATGATATAGATGGGCCCTCAGCAGCTCAAGGCCCTATGGGTTCAGTCTCTCCTCTCTGTGCTCAAGCCGCAGTGTTGTTTTCCCAGTCACTTAGCAACCGTGCACTGTCCCCCTATTGAGGCCCGTCTGTCTCTCCTGGTTCCGGGGAATCAACAATAACAGAAATCTCACACACTTGTTTGTTGAAGGGCCAAGTTTCCTGCGATCTGTTCCTTAGGGCGCTGGTCCCTGGAGATCCAGTTAGATGTTCCTGTATGTGAGTAATCCTCGGCCAAGGCAGTGTGAAAATGGATTGAAGTACATTCAGTTTGTTAAAAAAAAATGTTCCTTTGCTTCAATCAAATGTCTCAGATTCTTTTTTTTTTAAAGATTGTATTTATTTCTTTTTAGAGAGAGGCGAAGGGAAGGAGAAAAAGAGGGAGAGAAACATCCATGTGTGGTTGCTTCTTGCATGGCCCCCACTGGGGACCTGGCCTGCAACCCATGCGTGTGCCGACTGGGAATCGAACCTGTGATGCTTCTGTTTGCAGGCCCACACTCAATCCACTGAGCCACACCAGCCAGGGCAAATGTCTCAGATTCTTCATAAATTCATGTACCTTGTGAATGTCCTCAAAGGCAGATGTAACAGTGTTTCACCCACTTGTTTGAGCTCAGACGTCTATTTTTTTCTGAGCATCAGGAGGGACCAGTTCCCCAAGAAACATTCTTGGAAAAATGCAGTATTATTTCAACCTGTTCCTTAAGACCAAGTGTTCCTGGTAGTTATCCATCCCAGAAAAAAGGAAAACTACAAACCACGGTTTTCACATACAACTTTGTGAAGCAGTTCACAGACCCAGACCAAGGACCTACAAATCAGGTATATATTTCAGCCTATGCGTGAATATGTCTTCACATCATGCTCCTTTTTCAAACCATCTTTGGTGTGTTTCATAGGGAATAAACAATTCAGACTGCTAGTTTTCCTACTATTTTTGAAAGTGTATGTGTTTCTCAGAAAGCCTGAGTTAGTTCGCGAGCCTGTGTCTCACCGCGGACCGGACCTCCAGTCACTGCGCTTCGACTGTCGGAAGGGCGCCGCCTAGGGGCAGCACCAGCAGTCAGTGCGCATCACCAGGCTGACCGAGGTCGGGCGCAGTACATGCTGGAGAATTTTGTCCTGGTGGAAGCTGCCCGTCCCAGGAAAGAAGGGAGACTGTCCCAGCATGCTGCTGTCCTCCACCGTGTTGTCAAGAGGGCCACTGAACGGGGTGGGGGAGGTCGAGGAGGGTGAAGGGGGCATAACTGGTGACGGAAGAAGACAACTTGGGGTGGTGCACCCACAATGCGATATACCGAGATGTATTATAGAATTGCACACCAGACACCTGTATAATTTTATTAACCAGTGTCACCTTAATACATTCAATTAAAAAAAGGAGAGAGAGAGAGAGAGAGAGAGAGAGAGAGAGAGAGAGAGAGAGAGAGAGAGGTCCACTGACTAGAGGCCGGTTTCAGGCATCAGAGATGGATTGAAGCTGCAGATGAGACTGGCCCGGGCACTGGAGCCCTTTGGTTGGGATGCAGAGCCTTGGGCTTGTCCTCTCCTTAAGGATTTATTCTTTCATGAAGCTGAGTACCTGGTGGACAGAGGGGTGTCTCCCTCCTGGACAAGCCTCCCGCCTTTCACCCCTATTCCACCCTGAGAGGGCCTGAATGGGTGAGTTAATCCCGAATTTTCAAGCTCCAGGAAGAAATTTTGTTATTTGGGGGACTCTTTAACTAGGGTTCTTTTTCCTTTGCCTCTTTTTTTCATTCAGAGATTGGCTTAGATTAAGATGTGGGTCCAAGGAGCTCACTCAGGATTCTGTCTGTGGGCTCAGCGCACAGGCATAAACCGGGTCCTGGCAGCTTATACGCAGAAAGCGTTCCGCCCAGGGCTTCGGGCCGGGAGTTCATGGCAATAAACAGCAGGGTTTGCCTAGAATGTCTCCTTCGCCTCCTTGGTCAACCTTCAGTCATGGTAAGTAGATTGGGAGTGCCAGAGCCAGGTTCTCTCTCTTCCTCTCCCAGTCTCTCTTTATCAGAGTCACGGAAAACGACCACGACGACAACGACAACAACAACAACACCCAAACGGCTTATCCATCTGACGGCATTGGCAGCTCAAAACTTTTAGAAAAAGTCCTCATTTGCAGCCTCTTTCCAGAGAGCATATGAGTCACCGCGCTTTGGTAGGTATATGTGCTTCCAAATAAGTAAGCACTGAACTTTTGAAACTGTTCTGCAGTTTAATTGCAATGCATTTCAAGCTGTCGGCTCCCAAGAGACCCTGATTAAATTCTGGGGAAAGAGAAGGGGCACGGACTTGGGCTGCCCTAACAGCAAGGACTCTGCTACGTTAGTTTCCACATTTGACCAGAAGGTGGCGCAGTCTGAAAACGTATGTCCACATTTCGGTCAGCACAAGGGGTTTCTGTTTTTCACACCAACGCAGAACTGGAAGACAACCAGATATTGTTAAAGAACGTAATTCAGATCCTGAAGATTCATACAACTCTTGGGTGTATTTCTCTGGAAGGCTTGGGGAAAAAAAAACACAGACAAAAGAAATCTTATTTGTACATTCTGGGAATTTTAGAGATAGTTTCTCATGTTCTTTTAGAGAAAGGTACAAAAACAAGGCACTTTTATGCTTTTGTAAATAACGAGCCAGGGTTCGGACTGGGAGACGGACTTCTCATTTCCTTTCTAGAATGAAACGGCTTCATGATTCCAGTTCTTTGACCTTTCTTGCTGCCCTGAAGGAAAAGATATTTCCTGACTTATACAATCGGACCATTTGACAATTCTTGTCCTTATGGAATTTAAGAATTGGAAAGGATTGTTGAGAACCTTTGGTCCAAGCTCTCCCCAGCGCAGGAATTAACCTTGTTTGTAGAAACGTCATCTATTTGCACACCTCGCCAGGGTCAAAAGTGCGTTCACTCAGTTCCTTCTCAGACCTACAGGTGAGGGGGTGTTCTGGTCGGGCACTGCCCTGGCTGCAACTCCTAATACTGCTTATTGAATCCTTCATCCATTCAGAATCCACTCATTAAGTGGATATTCAACCATTTAATTGGTGTTTACCCATGGCTGCACTGAATGAAACAGGTTTCTTTACCTAATCCTAGAAGCAATACCTGAGACAGGTATTGCTATTATCTACCATTGCAGGTAAGGAAGCTGGCACTCAGAGAGATTAAGGAATTTATCCAAGGAAACTCAGCTAATAAGTGATGGTGGTCATGGCAGGGGGCTTGTTTTGAATCACATTGGCCTGACTCAGAGTTCATACCCTGAACTACGACGCTCTCAAATCTTCCCAAGTGCGTCCATAAGGATGGCCCCTTAGGGATTCCGTCTTCTCTCGCCATATTGGAACCTCAGTTGATGCGTCTGCCTTTCACGGCACCTGGATCAATCCTGTGCTCTTCAGCTCCTCTGTCTAAAAGCAGGTCCCTCTGTCACGTGATAATCCTTTAGGTGAACGCCATGAACATGTCCTGGCACTCATGCCACTATTCTTTTTAGACTAAAAAGACCCGGTTTTCTGCCTGCTCCCTGAAAGAAATGGCTTGCTCCTCCCAGTCTGCAGCTCCTCATCTGTCAACATCTCACTTTAAACACTGTGCCCAGGATGCTGGGACCCCGCGAGAGAAGAGAGGCTGTGACCATTGCTTCCATACTCTGCTTGCGTTCTGTCCAGAGTGTGAGCATGTGGGCCTTGCTATATTTCTGCAACTCAACCAGCCACCACGTGTCCCTGTGCAAACCACTTAATCCCTTGGGGATTCTGTTTCCTTGTTCATGGGCCTCTTTGTGCCCCTGGTAACCTTCTGAGATTTGCTATTCCTCTTTTGTGGGACATCTGCCTTCCGCATTTGACTGTGCTCTGCGAGGCCAGAGGTCAGGGCTGTTCTGTTCACCCCAGAGCTCTGTGCAGTGCCTGGTGCCAAACAGCCGGCAAATTGGTAAAATGAGGATACTACCACGTGGGGGTAATTATACCCTCTCGTCCTCCTTCGTAGGGTTGCTGTGCAAAGCAAAGGAGACACTTCGTCACACTAAGAATAATGCTGCCACCATGACCAACAGACACCATTGCACATAGTTTTTTTTTAAAAAGTCAAATGATTATTTTGCATGTGACACAAAACTCCCAGACCTTTTATTCATTAGTTTATTTGATTGTTTATTCTTTCTTCATTTATGAAGAGTCTACTCTGTGCTTGGTAAACGTAGTTTTGTTTGAAGTCTTACAAGCTCAGCAAATTCTTCCCATCTCCTCGAGATGCACTATTTTCCTTGTTTCTAATCCTGGCGCTTTTTCTATTGTTCCACCTCCTTCTATCACTTACTCGTGCACAGTGTAAACCTATTACATGCAATGGATTAATTGGGTTTCGACTGGCATTGGTTAGATACCTAGAAGGTGTGTGTGTTTGTTTTTTGCTTACTGGAAAGATATATGGGTAGGATAGGAGGGTGCTGATATGCTTTAATCTGTTTCTACGGATGGGCGAAGAAAAAGAAAGCACGGTTTAAGTGACTTAATTACACCAGGGAAAATTATATTGTGATTGGGATTCATCGGTCCTCCCGTGGTTTGTCCATTTTTGGCTGAAAGGAGTCCAAAAAGTAAGGAAAGACTGTAGGAGAAATTGTTTCTGGTGATGATGGTGTATTTTTTTTTTCATTAGAAGTCATTAAAAGTGAGTGAAATTACCTTTTGCTTTCTAATGTCCTATACAAATGTGTTCTATGGAACTTTAATTTGATTCTCCACAAAAGACTCACCTACTATGTGCCCTTCTGGGAGATTTATAATGTACAGTCAGGAAGCCAATACAAGCTGTCTCAGAAGAACCAAGAGGAACTAGACAAACACGGGTCCCATCAGATTGAAGAGAGCACCACAGTGGTCACCTTGCAGACCGCTGAGATAGGCGCTGCTGAGACAACACCCATGGAGCATATGGTCCAGTCCTTGGAGACTGATCTGGACTCAGTGAGGACTTGAAGGCCAGTGTGGAGAACAGCCTGAGCGAGGTGGAGACATGCTATGCCATGCAGATGGAAGAACTCAGTGGGATCCTGCTGCACCTCGAGTCAGAGCTGGCCCAGACCCGGGCAGAGGGGCGGTGCCTGGCCCAGGAGGATGAGGTCCTGCCGAACATCAAGGTCAAGCTGGAGGCTGAGACTGCCACCTATTGCACCCTACTGGAAGAAGGGGAGGGCTTCAATCTTGTTGATGCCCTGGACAAGAACCACTCCTTACAAACCATCCAAAAGACCACAACCTTAGGACTGTGGATGGCAGAGTGGTGTCTGAGGTCAATGACACCAAAGTTCTGAGGCATTAAAAATGGCAGAAGTGGGGCACCCCTTGGCAGGGCAGGAGGCCAATAAAAAGTTCACTGAAAGAAAAAAAAAGAAGCCTATATAACATTGTTTGACCTGTTGTTTTCCAATCTTGTCTGCAGAATCCTTTGTTCCTAGGATACCTGCTTATCACCTTGGGACATGCAGGTGTGGAATGATTTTGGCCCGATCTGACTCTAGGAGCTGAGGGGTCCAGCTCAAACTCTCGTGGACTCTTTTTCCTAGGCATCTTTATTCGTAGACCTATGCTCTTTGCAACACTGTCCAGCAAATAGGGAAAGAAGCTAAAAATAAGAGTCTCCTTCCTGTAATTTGAGATGCAACTGTTAGATGAGGCCTCGGGATTCTCTGCTACAGCAATAATGCATATGAAGGTCAGAGTCAGCCCTGCCCATGGTCTGAAGGTGTTTGGTGCTTGGATACCCAGAGGACAGTTCCTGGAGTTCTCCCAGACACGGAGGCTGTCTCCCGTAAGTTTGGCCAACACAGTGGGGGATGCGCCTCTGTGCAAAGAAGAGCCAGTTGAGTGGAGGGGGCGTTCCTTGCATCCCAGAGATTCTGCTTCGGTCCCTACGCAGAAGGTTGAGGTAGATGCAATGACCACTCAAGAACCCGTGTTACTGAGAAATCTAGATGTTTTCAATGTTGAGCATTTTTATGTGCTTATTGACCATTTGTAGATACTGTTTAGAGAAATATCTACTCAAATCTTTGCTATTTTTAAGTTGGGTTATTCATCTTTTTATGTTTGAGTTACAAGATTTTTTTAAACATATTTTTTGGATACTAGACCCTTGTCATGTTTGATGTGCAAAATTTTTCTTCCATCCTGTGGGTTATCTCTTTACTTTCTTGGTAGTATCTTTTGATGCAGAAAGGTTTTTAATTTCAAAGTCCAAGGTATATATTTTTCCTTGAGATTTTGGTGTAATGTTTTAGAAATCGTTGCTTAATCCAAGGTCACTAAGATTTACACCTTTGTTCCTTTTCAAGAGTTTTATAGTTTTGACTCTTACACTTAGGTTTTTGATCCATTTTGAGTTAATTTTTGTATGGGGGTGAGGAAGGGGTCCAATTTCATTCTTTTGCATGTGAATATCCTAGAATATACTGTTATTTATTGATTTTGGGGAGAGAAAGGAAGGGGAAGAGAGAAAGAGACAGAGAGAGAGATGTCAACTTGTTGCTCCACTTATTTATGTGTTAATTGGTTGATTTTTGTATGTGCTCTGACTGGGGATCGAACCCTCAACCTTGGCGTATGGGCTGACACTCCAACCAACTGAGCTACCTGGCCAGGGCCTCCTTGAATATACTCTGCCCTTGTACATTTGTGTTGGGAGAAGACCTAGGAAGTCTTGGCACGTATGCATATTCCAAATCAGAAACCGACAACTTAATTCCTGTTGCAAGTACGTGCAGCTGGAGCTGTGATTTGGATGCCAACTGTGAAGGGACAGAATCTCATTTTAACAAACCCCAAGGGGCTCTAGAACTATCATGATGGTTTTTCTCTGTAGAATTCTACAGCTTCCAATTAAGTACCAGTGAAGGACATTATTGTCCAAGATGAAGACATCTTTTCGGCAGATGGAGATTTTGGGCGTAATAGCATTTGGCTGGCGAGGACCTTGTGGCACGGAGATCTGGGGCTAAGGGCGGACAATGTGATGACAGGGTCAGTTCGTGCCCAGTCCCAGGAGGACAGATGGCTTTCCTCTGATGATTGTCTCTCTTTCTTCTTGTATGCCATGTGCTCTTAAAAATACAAGCCATGCAGAACCAGAAAAATTCTAAAAATTTTACCCTTTCCACAAAGGGCATTCAGAAAGTAAAATAATTGACATACACAGTTTTTATTCCTACTTACCAGTGGATAAACTGTTTTATTTTTTCACCCTTAATGAAAAGTCAGGCTTCATGGAGCTGTAGTGGGGATCCCCTCATTTTTTGAACCATCTCTCCACTCTTAGATTTGATTACTAACAAGTGTCCACAGATTTAATTAGGATTAATATTTATGACAGCCTCCCTCCATCACTTCTGACCTAAAATTGCCACTGGGGAGCTGTTAAAATGGGAGCCCCACCCCCTTATTCTGGGGTTCTGGCCGAACGGTCTCTTGTGGACAAATCCTTGGAATGGGCTCAGGGGCTATTTGTTGCTCGGAGCTGCTGTGTTTTGTACGACACAAGTGTGAATTGTGCTGGCCCGTGTGCAGGGTGCGGACTGGAATGTTCTGTCACCCGGTAGGGGACTGGGGTCGGGTTTCAATGTAATGAAGACTGTCCGGCTGTGACCAAATGCCAGTGCTAAGGATGTAACCTTCCTAGAGAAGGGACTGCTTGTTCCCTTGTTGTAAATAAAGCCCATGCTCTTTGTGTGGCCTTGCGGGCCAGTTTCCAGTGGCGCCGAGGGACCTTGAGCATACCGCCGTAGGACAGAGTCCAGGATGCCAGCAGCCAGGATTATGGGACCATTCTGTGAGCACAATGGCTTTAAACACTGGCTGGAAGGATACAGCAGAATGAGGGGCCAAGGGTTTTTTTTTTTCACATGAAGAAAAGGAAGCCCCTGTCACTCTGCATACTTGTCCCTTTGGCACAGAACCTTTTTTTCCACTCTCTGTATCCTGTTCACTTATTTGCTCATTGCAAGGAGTTTAAGGATAACAAACAACTGAGGGAAATTTATTCCGATTATGGTTTTGAATTCCTGGTAGAAAACACAGAATTCCAGCTTCAATAGGCCCCTGCTGGGGAATAAGGGTGTTCATTATCTTTATTCGAGGTACCATGAGACTCCAGGTCATGGTGTATGGACTCCAATGCAGGGGCTCGCCCCAGCTACTCCATGCGTAAAGCAGCAGGAACTACTGTTCTGTTTTCCAGCTGAGTATAAACCACAGTAACGACTTGGGCTGCACGTACATTCACCCCCTTCCCCTCCCAAGTGAGGTTACTAAAGAAGCATGCTCTGGGTATGCGGCACATTATTGCAGAACCAGGATACTTACAGGCAACAATGCCCACATAGACCCGCCCTGCAAGCTGAGCGAAGCAAGCCTTCACTGTGCCTGTCAGCACCTTTCCCCTAGGGACACTTGCAATAAGGAGCCCAAGATCTATTCTCTGTTGATCATATTAGATGTTTAATCCTGACTGTCATTAGTTTTTAAGACACAAATCAGAGGTAGTCAGTGATCTTTATGAAAGTTTTTTTATGCTTTAGAATTTTACATTCTGTGCTAGAATTCACTGCTCTAGAGCCCTGTGGGGCTTGGTTTAACACACAGGTGGCAAACACACAGCCTCCACCTTGTTTTATCCGGCCAGGCACCCGGCAGCAGCACTGAGCTCCCTGCCCCTAGTTAAGGAGTAGTTACATTTATACAATCCTAAAATTACATTTGGCCCTTTGAAAGTAACTGCAGGCTGATGTGGTCCCTGGTGAAAATGAGTTCGACACTCCTGGTTTAACATTTATATTTTGTCCACTTTATTACATACAGCTTGAAATGCTTTCTTACCCCACCTTTTTTTTTTTCTCAAATAGATTTACTAAATTAAATTAAAGCAAGTTAAAAAGCACCTGACTCCTGGGCTTATGTGGCCAAGTGGATTGAGTGCTGGACTGCGAAGCAAAGGGTCACCAGTTCGATTCCCAGTCGGGGCACATGCCTGGGTTGCAGACCAGGTCCCCAGTAGGGGGTGCATGAGAGGCAACCACACATTGATGTTTCTCTTCCTCTCTTTCTCTTCCCCCCCAAAAATAAATAAAAATCTTTTAAAAAAAAAGCACCTGACAATGAAAAAAAAATATTTGAGGCAGTGGGCAAGCAGTAATGTCTATGATGATATGTCAGTAATAATGCTATTTCCATAGTAAAAGCTTTAAGTGTCCATGAGTTGCCCTACTTTCGTCTTCAAATCTGAGGTGGTGATAACGATGGTGATGCTTCTGCTAACATTTATTGAGTGCTTACTAGGAGTCAAATGCCTGCCAATAATAGGCTTTCTGGTCATTATCTCACTTAATCACTGTGATACAATTATAAGAGGGGTGATCTTATCAGCCGTAGAGCAAACACAAGGAGACCCAGGCTGCACAGCTTGGGGACTTTACCTGAAGTGCCCAGGGAGTAGATGACTCGGCCATCTACAAGCTTGTCTGCTTAACTGCCAATGTTTCACGTTTTTTTCCAAACTCTGTAGTTTATAAAATGTCCTCTTCTCTGTCTATGCCCTTCCCAAGGAATGATGTTCAAATTTTGGTGAACAGGAACCACACAGGTATTTACCATTCAAACAATTACAGGAAAGGAATCATTCCAATAAGCTGTGATGTGTCCTCTAGACAAGCTTCATCTGCGAAGGACGATGGATAAGGGCACACATCTGGGCCAGCTCCCCTGCAGCACACTGATGGGAGGCTAAGGTCCTTGCCACCATGGGTGGCAGGAAATGGACTGAAGTTGGAGAGTGTGAAAGTGACATTGGTGTATTAGGCGTGTTTTGTGGAATTTAAAGTGACCTAGTGGCTGATGCATCTCAGGGGTGAGTGGCCAGGCTGGGCGAGGTGAAGCTTGGGCCCCATATTTGGAAGCATGCCTAGGGGTCTGGAGAGGATGCTGGTACTGGTCTTGTGGCTCTCACTCACTCGGGACCATGAATGTGAGTGAGCACGTGGGGAAGACACCTCCATGCCTGGGGATGGAGACGTACCAGCAAATTCTGCAGGCTCCAGTGTAGCTACCAGGTGACTGCATTTCCCAGCAGTCCACAGTCTTCTTGGTTTTCTTACCTCAATCAAACCAGGGCAGAATCGCTTTAATACATAGGCATATATCTTTTACTTTCCTTTCTTTTTCTCCCTCCCTTCTCCCCTTTCTCCCTCCCTCTCTCCCCTCCCTCCCTCTCTCCCTCCCTCCCTCCCTCCCTTCCTTCCCTTTATTTTCTTCAAAGGCACAGTGGAAAGGTACTAGACTTTGGGTCCAGATGGACAGAACTGAGATTTGTCTCAAGCTCAGACACTTACAAGCTATTTACTTTCCTTCTCTGAGCCTTAACTTTCTTCTTTGCCAAGCATGGAGTTACTCAACCACCTTACTAGGCCATCAAAGAATAGAGCAAGACAGTGCCTGGTGGATTAATTTTGCTTTTCCTTAAAACACACACACACGCACAAAAAAAAACAAACCCAAAAAAACCTTTATCATGAAAAATCTGCAGTAAATAGCAACCCTATTTCATTCAAATGAGGACCATTTAGTTCAACATGTACTGAGTGTCCACCGAGTGTCAGATGCTGGGGTTCCGGGACCCTAATAGTCGGCAGAGAGGGACACAGAGACACGGAGCAGCCAGGTTGTCTTCCCAGCGTGTGATGTGCATGGCAGCCCAGAGGATGGGGCTGAGTCCCTCCTGAGGGGTCAGGGGTCCTCCTCCAGAGTGAATCACCAAGAATGAGCTGGAGTTGGCAGGGAATGGGGGAAGGAAGAGGATGAGAGAGAAGAGGCCGCTGGGTGGAGAGATCGCCATGAGCAAAAGCCTGGAACGCTGAAGCAGCGCACTGTGCGCTAGGAATGGTGGCAGCCGGAGGTGAACACCATCGTCACACTCTCAGGTCACCCAGAAAAAGCTGCCCCCATCGCAGAGTCATGCCAAAAGATGATCCACAAGGCAGGCAGAGGAGTAGACAGATCTTCAGCCAGAAGAGAGGGTATGGGGAAGGAAGATAGGCTTCATCAGGGAGAAATAAGCGGAGTACATATGAAGTCAAACCCTGGGTTTGGGCATATAGGTTTGCAGACAACTGGAATGGGCATCAGGCCAAAGAGCACCCCCTCACGGCAGCCGCAGTGGTGCCTGCTAAATCAAGTGTCATCATCTCAAGTTGTGTGCCTGGCCTTTCATGTAACGTCCCAACATGGGGATTAGCTCTTCTTGGAGTGAGAGTGTCAGCTGTAGCGCTTGGAACTTGGCATAGCAAACAGATTAAAAGTGGACCCGTGAAGACCCCAAACGCCTGCCCCCCGTCATCCAGTGATGCAGCAGAACCAGCCCTGCCCCCTCACCCTCACTCCCAAAGAGAGGGGGTGCATTCTGTCATTGGCCATGTGGGGAAACAAGGTTGGTAGTGAAGGGGCTTCTCCTTTCCCCCTTTCCTCGTTCAAGCCAAGACTGGGGGAGGGACACCATGGGGATCTTTAGTAAAGACGAGGGCTTGGGGGGATGCCTGCAAGAAGGGAACACTTGCATTCCGTTCCCTAATTGGATTTCTGCTTGGACACGGCACCTGCCAACCTGGTCCTAGGGGATGAGACTGGGAGGGCTGGGAGGGTGGGGAAAGGCGCGAGAGAGGAGCGGATGCACTCCCATCAGTTTTGTGTCAAACATGCAGTTTCTGGGAGTCATGTGCTTGGCCACCAAGGAAGGTAACTGGATTTGTGCCATCTGGACTCCCAGAAGTGTTGCCATTGGGGTGAGGGGGTCACTAGCAGCCTGAGGCTGATGGATATGAGGCTCAAGGCAGAAACTGGGTCCGAAGTTGTATCTCCTCTGCGAGGGGGCTGGTCCTGCCTAGAGCTCACATAGGTTCCAAAAGAGAGCCAGCTTGGGAAGACCTGCCTCTTGGAAAGCAGTGGGGGCCCATGTTGGCACGGGATGCATCCACAATGGACAGAATGAGATCTACAGAGCAGTTAGTTAAGTAGAGATACGGGTGTGTCCCCACCCACCTGAGTCCCTCTCTCCCCAAGGGGCTGGGTTCGTAGGGCGGCATTTTAGAACAGATCCCATTCAGAGCGGTCAAAATCCTAGCTCAACCCTGCATCTGCGTTTGAGGGTTTTAAAGCTTATGAGAGGAAAGGATGAGTGGCTAGAAGAGTTTACCCTTAAAGATGGGAGTAAGCTGGACAAGGATATCCTGTCAGACTCAGTGTAGCACCTTAAGGGACAGAGAGGGACACTTGTGGGTTGAGGCAGGCCAGACTCATCCCAGTATCCCTGAAACTCTCTCTTTTTTAAACCTTGAAGTCCTGTGTCCCTGGAAACACCCCCAGACTTGGTCACCCAATCTGTCAGTGATCCTAGAGTGACCCGTGCCCAAGACAGTGTCACCACCCCAAGTCTGAAATCTTCTACTGCTCAAAATGTGCCAGAGACATCAACTTACATAACACTAGCACCTGGGTCCCTGGACTCCACACTACAAAGTGGGTAATTAAGAGACGAGAGGAAGTACTTTTTGGTTATTTATCTCTAAAGACTAAAATGTATCAACAGCTGCAGGGAATCAGAAACTAATACCAAACCTCACATTTACCCACAAAATCCAGGCTAGAAGTAGTGCCCAAAAGACTAACTTCTAAGCTCAACATGGAGATCCTGCTGGCCAGATACAAAGACAGTGAGCTCATTGGCAGTTGCCGGTCAGTTTCTTGAACTAGATCCTCACATGATTAGTATGGCATTTCATTTGTTACTCTTGACTCACACTTTTGAGATTCAAACAAGACCTTGCGCAATGCTAGATGTTTTATGAAGCAAGAGGAAAGTCAACAGCTTCTGATTGCTGCCCCCCATTTGTCTTTTCTTTCTCATTTCAAAACAAATATGTTAATATCACTCCAAGATCCATAGCAGATCACTGAGTAATGTAAGCGGGGTCGGGGGGGGGGG
>PVIA01016767.1:0-17829 GCA_004024845.1 Tonatia bakeri | reverse complement strand
TTTTCCCCTGAAATTCCCTCTTCTCTCTCCTCTGGCCACTTCCTGCCTGTCCCCTAATGCAGTGTCTTTGACTATATTTTGCTTGTTTCTTTGTTTTGTTGTTTAGGTTCCTGTTAAAGGTGAAATCATGTGGTATTTATCTTTCACTGCCTGGCTTATTTCGCTTAGCATAATGCTTTCCAGTTGCATCCATGCTGTCACAAAGGGTAGGAGATCCTTCTTTCTTTCTCCTGCATAGAATTCCATTGTGTAAATGTACCATAGTTTTTTGATCCACTCATTTACTGATGGGCATCTAGGCTGCTTCCAGCATTTAGCTATTGTAAATTGTGCTGCTATGAACATGGGGGTGCAAAGACAATCCCAGAACATTCTTAATTGTTTAAATGGTTGGGTGCCTGGCCTAAACCATTGTCCTTATAGCTGTTTTAGGTTCATATTTGGATTTTTGATCTTAAGTATCTTACTCTGCTGGCTCAGCTTATTCCTCTCATTGGTGCCTTTCTGATGGTCTTGGGAAATAAACTTCCAGCTCCAGCTTGACCCTGTGAGTCTCACTGGCAGTGTCAGGCTCCTTCTCCTCTTCCAAAAAGGGGGAAATTTGGGCACAAGTCAGCTTTTAGTAGTTAATTGACTTCTTCATCTTGGGGTAAATTCTGCATTTGGCAATGCACACTCAACAAATGAGCTTCTGAGCTCAGGGAAAAAAAATAAATAAGTACAAGTCTTGCCACTAAATCAGATAGTATGAGTCGTAATTAAAAACCGCTATTATGCCATTTCAACAAGAACACTCTGGCCGTCGTTAAGCTAAAACAGAATTCCTTCAGGGAGAAATTATTTCTCTTCTGATTTCTGTCAGAATGGCTTTGACTTTGCGGATACATCTACAAAATGGTGTCTCCAGGCTCCACCTCTGCAGCCATGCTCAAAGAAAGGCTTCGAACAGATGAAACCTGATTAAAGATTCACTTCAAATTAACTTTCCCTGCTTATTTTTCTTTTGTAATCTTTATTATTACTTTAAGGGATAAAAAATAGAAAGAAAGCAAATCTCCCTGGATCCACACATAAATCTTCATAGTAGCCACTCAACAATATTATTAATTCCCCCTGAATATTCCAGCAAAGTACCAGACACTTATGCAATGGCAATTTATCGAGAAATCAAGCTAATGTTGTTTTATTCCAGTGTGGCGGATAAGAGCACTGGTGAGATAGATGAAGACAAGAAAAAATGTAACTTTCACAACTGCTGCTGTTCTAACAGAAGCAAGGTCATGTAGGAAAAAGGTAGGAAGAGGGGATTAACCTCTGAGTGCCTGAGTGGTGCTCTGGGCTTCAGAGCAGGGTTCTTACCTGGGCAGAGCCTGGGCTTCAGATTGCTTCTGGTGGGTGGTAGTGGGAGATAGTCCTATCCATTTGCAACTCAAAAAGGTAGAGGAGCAACTTGGGAAAGGACCCTGGCCAATCCAGGGACCTTGGCATATTTCAGACATATGTGATGGGCAGGAGTGTCCCTCCAGAGGTCGTATTACAAGAAGGAACATGGACTCCTGGAAGAACCACTAAAAGAGAAGACAGAGACCAGCACTGCAAATCAGATTCAGCAGAAAGTCATGAGCATCAAAAGAAAGGTCAATTCTAGTTACAGAAAAGAAGAAGTGCCTTTCTGTGCACTTCAGAAAAGTGACTTGAAATGTGGGCATCACTAAATACTATAGCACTTTGAATCTCAAGTAACAGTTAGTAAGACACCT
Organism: Tonatia bakeri; assembly: GCA_004024845.1. Lineage (NCBI taxonomy): Eukaryota > Metazoa > Chordata > Mammalia > Chiroptera > Phyllostomidae > Tonatia > Tonatia bakeri. The sequence continues at coordinate 16,069 of PVIA01016767.1, read as the reverse complement.
CCCCACTGAGCTTAACACAAAAGAAGAATTTGTCAGCTTTCATGAAATACCACTTAAGCCTCTGCACATAAAGCACAGTGCTGGCATTTTTGTTCCACCACTGTAGGATGTTTCTGGGCTCTAATATCACTGCACCAATGGTGGCATCAGAACAGAGCCCTCAGCCTCAGTGTGGCTCCTCAGTGAACTCTTGGGCCCAAAGCAAAAGATTCCTGGCTTAACAGAGCATGGAAGAGAGTGAAAATTTTTATTACTAAATCCTGAAACACTTAGGGTTCAAGCAATCCAACTGTGGAACCACCTAACTAATCATGAAAAAGGAGCATCCTTTCTCTTACTTTCCAGACTTGGGTCTTTGGCATCAGAATTCAGAAGTGGCATTTCCAGTTTCAGCAGCTTTTAGGAGTGGCAGAGTTTCAAGTCTTCTGAAACCTAGATGGTGGAAAGCTGCAATTGAGAACATGGGCCACTTGAAGCAGCATTCTATCACACTCTACCTGGGTGACATACAGAAAAACTAAGTTTTAGATGTACATGGATACCATAAGCATTCCTGAAATTATTTGGGAAGAGTGTCTTTCCATAGTCAAGAACTCAGATTTTAATTTAATTTTTTAAATGACTTTTTATTTTTCAGTTACAGTTGTACAATATTAAATTAGTTTCAAGTGTACAACCCAGTAATTAGACATTTATATAACTTACAGAATGATTATCCCAATAAATCTTGTACCTGTCTGACACCATACATAGTTATCACAATATTATTGACTATATTCTTTATGTTGTAATTTATATCCCCATAACTATTCTGGAACTACCAATTTGTACTTTTTAATCCCCTCACCTTGTTTCATCCATTCCCCTAACCCCCAACCCCCTCCCATCAGGCAATCATCAATCTGTTCTCTGTGTCTATGAATCTGTTTCTGTTCTGTTTATTTGTTTATTTTTTTAGATTCCACATATGAGTGAAATCATCTGACATTTGTCTTTCTCTGATTTATTTCACTCAGCACAGTGCCCTCCAGGTCTATCCATGTTGCAGATGGCAAGATTTCATTTTATTAATGACTGAGTCATATTTCATTGTCCATATGCACCACTTCTTCTTTATCTATTCATCTATTGATGGACACCTAGGTTGTTTCCATATCTTGGCTACTGTAAATGATATTGCAATGAATACATGGATGTATATGTCTCTTTGAATTAGTGTTTTGGGTTTCTTCCATTAAATACACAGAAGTGGAATTGCTGGGTCTTTCCTTGTCTTTTGTTATAGCGTTTGTTTTAGAGTTCATTTTATCTGGTATAAATATTGCTACCCCAACTGTTTTTTATTTCATTTTTTATGACATAACTTTCTCCATTCTTTGACTTTCAGTCTGCATGTCTTCTGATCTGAAGTGAGTCTCTTGTAGACAGCATATATAAGGGTCTTGTTGTGTTATCCATTCAGCTACTGTATGTCTTTTGATTGAAGCTTTTGATCTATTTTCATTTAAAGTCATTATTACTAAATATGCACTTATTGCCATTTTATTATTTATATGTTTATCTTTTTTTCTTCTTCTTTTTAAAGAAGACCCTTTAATATTTCTTGTAATACTGGTTTGTGGTGATGAACTCTTAGTTTTTTTCTTGCCTAGGAAGCTCTTTATCCTTCAATTCTAAATGATAGCTTTGCTGGGCAGAGTAATATTGGTTGTAGGTCCTTGTTTCCATTGCTCTGAATATTTTGCACCAATCCCTCTGGCCTGCAATGTTTCATTTGAGAAGTCATCTGACAGTCTTATGGGAGCTCCCTTGTATGTAACTAACTTCCTTTTTCTTGCTGCTTTTAAGATTCTCTCTTTGTCTTTAACCTTTGGTATTTTAATTATGATGTGACCTGGAATGGGCTTCTTTGAATTCATCTTGCTTGAGACTCTCTGTGCTTCCTGGGCTTGTATATCAATTTCCTTCACCAGGTTAGGGAAATTTTCTGTCGTTTTTTTCAAACAGGTTTTCTATTTCTTGCTCTCTCTGTCTTCTCCTCTCAGCAGCCCCATAATGAGAATGTTGTTACACTTGAAAGTGTCATAGAGGTTTCTTATATCATCCTCATTTTTTATTCTTTTTCTTTTAGCTATTCTGATTGGGTATTTTCTGCTTCCTTATCTTCCAAATCACTGTTTGATCCTCTGCTTCTTCTACTCTACTGTAGATTTCTTGTAATGTATCCTTCATTTTAGTTATTATAGTCTTCATTTCTAACTATTTTTTTATGTTTCTATCTCCATTTTTATGCTTCCTATCTCTTTGTTGAAGTTTTCACTGAGATCATTGAGCATCCTTGTAACCAGTGCTTTGAACTCTTCATCAGGTAGATTGCTTGTCTCTGCTTTGTTTAGTTCTTTTTCTGGAGTTTTGCTCTGTTCTTTCATTTGGGACAGGTTACTTTGTTTACTCATTTGTTTCCTCACTTTGGCTGTCTCTCCATATTTGTTTCTATGTATTAGGTAGACCTGCTATGTCTTCCAGGCTTGGTAGAGTGGCCTTATGTAATAGGTATCCCATAGGGTCCAGTGGCACAGCCTCCACAATTTCCCAAGCCTGATGTTCCAGGTGTGCCCCCCAGTGTTGGGTATGTGCACCCTCCTGTTGTAGTTGAGACTTGATTTCTATTGGTACATCACTGGGAGGGATTTATCTCCAGACTCATCACCTTTGAGACTGATCATGAACACCACAGAGTGCTGTGCTGGAAGGGACTAACCCCACATAGCATGACTGTGTTTAAAGGGGCTCTGGTACACACTCAGTCTTCCCCTTGAGTGTATAGGTTTATAGGTGGTGGGGTGATGTTTCTGTATGGTCTGAAGCTATCCACTGACTGCTCTGGGGCCTCCCTCTGGAAGATGCTGGCCAGTCAGCCACTGCCTATAACCTGCATGGGGCCACTGGACATAAGCTACAAGTGGTCTGAAGATGGCTTCTACTTGTGCTTGGCATGGAGGTGCCTGGGAGAAGCCAAACTGAAAACCAAGGCTGGCTGTTGCTAGTGCTGGGTCTGGGGCCACTCACCAAGAGGTACAGAGCATGCCAAGACCAGATGCTGCTTGTTACAGATTTTAGGAAAGTCCACAGCATGAGCCACTAGAGACAGCTTGGGCAGGTTAGCAAGTTGGATGGGGTGGGGTCTCAGAGAATTACCAGAGTGGGGAGAATGATATTAGCCAGGTTGATGGAAACTCAGACATGGCACCTACCTGCTGGCTCTGTAAGGGGAGGGCTCAGCAAAGGAAAAATGGCTTCTGCCATCACTTCTGTCTGGGAGAAAGCTGTCCTTCCAGCCCTCACTGGACAATTCAGTTTTCCCCAACCTCATGTGTCCCTGACACCTTTGAAGATGATGTGAAGATGAGTTCATCCTTGTGCAGGCCCTTTAACAGAAATGTCTAGGACTCCAGTGCCCCTCCATCTCACTCAGCTACAATCCCTTCTGGTTTTCACAGGCAGAAGTTATGGGGATTTCTCTTCCCAGCACTGGAGCTAGTGTGAGGCTGGGACCTCTGGCTCCTCAGGGGAGACCTCTGCAGCCAGGATATTGCTCCTAATTTTTTTTTAAGATTTTATTTATTTAGTTTTAGAGAGAGGAGAAGGGAGGGAGAAAGACAGAGAGAGAAACACCAATGTGTGGTTGCCTCTTGCATGCCCCCTACTAGAGGGATGTGCCCTGACTGGGAATCAAACCAGTGACCCTTTGGTTCACAGGCCCATGCTCAATCAACTGAGCTATCCCAGCCAGAGCCCCTCCTAGTTTTTATCTGCCACATTCGGGTATGGAAGCAGCTTGTCTCACATCTTGGCCCCTCCTACCAGTCTCAATGTTGTTTCCTCTTTATATCCTCAGTTATAGGACTCATGTTCAGCTAGACTTCAGGTGGTTTTCTGTAGTTGTAATTTCATTGTGGCTGTGGGAGGAGGTGAGCACAGCCTTTACCTACATTGCCACCTTGATGGGAAGCCCCTAGATATTAATTTTAATGTGACTTCACTTGGTACCCAAAGATGGATGAAACCCAAAACATATGCATTTTATTATACTTAATAGTTAGAAAGCCCCAGAGAAGGGGATTTTATATTTAAATATAAATTTAATATTTAATTTAAAATTTTAAAGTAGGGGAACAAGTTCGGGAGCCCATTCAGCTAGACTACATTATCTGTCATACAACTAGTAAGGGAAATCGGATTCATATTCCACAGTCTATGCTCTTTCTCTACTTCCATCTCTCCATGCTATCTTTCAAAGTACAAAAGAAGAATAACGCTATTGGAATAACATTTAGAAAGGAAGGTCACAGGTACAACTTGGGAGGAGGGAGTGGTACCCAGGCTGCCTGGAATGTTGAACAGCCTTAACTGAAGAGATGAAAACATGTTCTGGAGGACAATTGATATTGTAGATGATTGAGACTGGAATTTATGTTGAGCTCAAGAGCTGTGAGGAGAATGTCACATCAGAGAGGTAAAGTAAATTTCCCAAAGTCATACAGCTAGTAGGTAGTGGGACCAGGGTATAAAACCAAATCACATGAATCTTTAAAGCCCACACTCTTGGGTGTCACGGTACACTGTCTCCCAGTTGGCTGTCTGAGGTTTTCTGGCTAAGATGGAAGTCAGAAAAGGACAGAGATATTATAGAGAAAGGAGGTCCAGAGTTTAAAGGTAAGAGTGACAGTGGCTATACTCACATCAAACCCCACTATCTTCCTCATCACTTCCCTGTCCCTTCATCTGGTCTCTCCACCTTTCTCTCTTCCATATGGAGACTAATACACTGGACTAAACCAGGGGAAGTAGTAGAAAGCAGGACCAGGGACCAGATCATTAAGAGCCTCAAATGCCAGCCTGATCTGAAGCTGGTGGGTTGATGGAGTGTGATTGAAGGGCTGTCATCAAAGAACATAAAAACTACTTTCCAACATGATCCTGAAAATTACCAATATTTGCAACCAGCCAGTGTGGTCAGCTTATGAATGTTACAGAGCAACCTGGAATGAGCAACCAGAGGGGAAATAAAGGCAGGGCCCTCACATTACAATCTAACAAAGAACTTAATGCAGGAGGCTAGAAGAAAAGAAGACATTCTCACCCACTAACTCAGCAGTCCTGAGCCTGGTTCAAAAAGATTGCCAAGCAGTCTAAACAACACAAGCAAAACTATGATAGCACAGGAAGGGAGAAGCCCTTGAAAGTCTGTGTGTATCATCTCCACTAGCTGGAAAAAGGAAAACCTTGAGACTGTATATTCATGACAAGGCCTGTAAGGGTGAAGGGGAGGAGGTTCACAGTGCCCAAAGAAAAAGCGCATAAAATAACTTTGGTTAATTTTAACCTGCCTCCTGTCACATATGCAAAATGAACACATAGAGTCTAGAGCAAGATAAGGATTCAGACTAACAGAACCACACACACACCTACATTTGGGCAGTCACATCTCCCCAAGGGAAAGCTGGTACTACTTTTACCTGTCATCAATATGTAAACTTCTTCACCCCCACCCCACCAACTGTATAAGTCCTCAGAATGAAGAACTCCCTCTCTTGGCTCTCTAGCTATATGAGAGTCCCCTGGCCACCCTCTCTCTCTGGTCGCCTGGCCTCTTGCCACTCTTCTCTTGCCAATCCAGTCTCTTGCCACCCTTACTTTTGCTTTCCCATTGGAATCTATCACTAATAAACTTTGCTTGCACACTAACAGGTTTCCCAATCTGTCATTCTTCACTGCATTGGCAAGAAGAACTGAGTTTCTCCCATAACATGAAGATGAAGAATAGCTGGCTGCCCCAAGGCTTCTGTTAAAAGATACCAGAGTTTTCAGTGAAAAAGTTCAATTCTGGCTGTAACTTTTTATGGTTATCCCATAGCCATAAAGGTTGGGTTATTGAGACTGGTTAATCCCTCATTCAACTGTGCCAGCACATTTTCTCTGCCCCCTCCCTTATCTTCTAGGGAGGGCAGCTAAGTTATGCTCTATGAACATTAGGCCTGATGAATCCCATTGTCCACTTCAGTCCCATAAAATTGCTACCTTAAACCCAGAAGCCATATCTGCAACTTAAGAGGGTTGAAGGATTCAGAGTTTGTTTGAACACTGTCAACATATCTGCTCCAATACAACACCAGAGTAGAAAAATCCCAATATCCCTGGATCCCATTTGCTCAGTTATCAATGGGAAGAGGACTGAAAAGTGAAGGGATTTTCCCAGAGTCACTCAGAGAAGTTTGCAAACTCAGGGAGCAACGGCTAAACACACTAACAGTTTCTTCCTCGGGGATGTCCCTTCCTTTGATCGATAACTCTTTTCTTTTCTTTCAGGAAAGAAACAAAGGCAGCTTAATACACCAGACAAATGGAGTTCATCCTTAACTCCTCTCTCTCCTTCATCCTCTGGGAGAGAAGAGAATATAATAGATATAACCTGATTTATGTGATGAGATTCTGAAAAGGAGGAAGGATTGAATCATTACAAAGATAATGATGTCACCAAATAGGAGAAAGTAAAACCAAGCTTTGGGAGAAGATAATGAATGATGTTTCAGACTTGCTGAGATTGACAGATCTCCAGACATCAGCTGGAGAGGATCTGTAGGTAGTTGGTTATGTTATGTGGAAGCCTTTAGAAAGATATGTATACTAGAGATATTATCTAAGAGTTAGAAAGAGTTGAAATCAGGAGAAGGGTAAAATGTGAAGTAACAAAGGTCACATGAAGAGGATAGAATCCTGAGAAACACTAATAAAATATATAGAGGCTGAAGGATAATAATACCCAAGGAGACAGAAAGGAACTGACCAAGTAGCATGCAAAGATCTGACAACCAGATATCCCAGAATCCAAGGGTCATGGTATTTCAAGGAGGAGATGAAATAACACAAGGAGGAGTATCAAACACATTGACAAGGTCTAGCATGGTAAATAAACTCATTCTCACTAAGAAGATGTCACTGAGCATCATAAGAACTTCACTGTAGTGCTGGGAATGAAGACTAGTTACATGGATTGAGAGTCAACAGAGGCGAGAAATGAAAGAAAACGAGAGTAGACAACATTTTCAAAAACATTGTATGAGAAATGGAAAGGAGAATACATGGGGAGAAGCTGGTAAAAGGATACATTGCCAAGGCAGAAACAAAAGGAAGGAAGAAACAAACTCTAGAAGATGGTGTGTCTTACAGAAAAGATACCTCATAAATTCAGCCTGGAGATGACATGGTAATGGATGCATCTGAATACATCTGAAGAAAATTGGTGAAGGAAAAACAAACATGTTGACCTTAAATTTTTCAATGAATTTTAAGAGTCAGAATAAGCTAAATTTAGCTGCATGGGGTGGGGGACGGGGTAGGGGATGGCCACAGTATCTCAGTGGCTTAACACAACAAAACTCTCTCACACTAAATATAGTGATTGGATCAGCAGGACCCTTTTCAAGTTGTTGCTTGAGGACCCAGGTTGATGGGCCTCAACTCCAGGATACCCAAACAATTGACACCATTAAAAAGGGAATATGGTAAATCCCACATCTATTCTTAAAGCTGCTACTCACATTTCATTGGCCAAAGCCAGCCAGGAGAGAAAGCCTAATTGCAAGGCGAGTGGAGACAAGCAACCCCAGCATTTGTCCATGAAGTGGAGACCTAGAAAGGTTTGACCAATGGCATAAATGGTTATTACAATGAGGGGTGATTTCTACAGAGTCAGGAAAGTTAAATGGAATTTGGAAGAGTCATTAAGGGAATTAGACAAGAGATGATTTAAAAGAAATGAAAAGGTCAATAGGTTGCCTTGATAGCCCAGCTCAGTTGGACATCCATAATATGTAGCACTGCCAGCCCCTGTCTCACTAGTTGTATGACCCTTAGCAACACATATCTCCTATCTGAAGCTGTCTTCTGAACTATAAAATAGGAAGGTTGGATCAAATGGTTTATAAATTTCTCTACCAAATTCTAAGATTCATCAGTTGGACAGTGAATCTGATGTTTTTGAAATAGCTTAACTGCCACACCAAGTGTCCACAATACATCTTGTAGGGGAGTAGAGTGTCTGAGATGCCTTTCATGGTACCCACATGTTGTATCAGCATTTATGTCATGGGGCCGTGCCATCTTTAATCAGTAAAGTAGAAATGTTCCTTTCCCAGTTTAACAGGTGCACTGTGAATCCAGAGGTCAAAAGATTTGATTCTCTTTTTTTCCATTCCCACCACTCGTCCTGTTCTCTGCCTCCAATTCACTACCGGTAATCGAAGTCACACCGTGGGGATGGGGAGAGGCGGAGAAGAGACTGGGAGGCAGAGGGAGGGAGGAAGGAGTGAAGAAGGGGGAGGCATTAATAGAACAGAGGCAGGCAATGATAAATTAAGGGAGCAGCCATTAATTTTTCATTTTGACAGATTATCGTCCGTCAGAAGGCAGAGGAGATGGCTCTTGTGCCCAGAGAGAAGACACTTGCTCTTTGTAATGCAGACTTCTGCTTTTCTGGGCGGGGGGTGGGGGGTTCCTGGAATTAGGTAGTGGGCACCCAAAGAATGAAAAATTTATGACATTCTATAATTTACATGCTAGAAGATAAATAATAAACTAAATCTTGTCATTAAATTATCCCTTCATTTTTCTTAATCCCCTGGGTGATAAATCTGATTTTACAATAGCATTTAGTATAAATTGATTTTTTTAGTAAGGAAACTATTTTAAATACTTTGGATAGAAATAGGTTTTCCTGGGTAGTGCATCACCCACAACTTTGAGATACAGTGGTCCTATTAATGTAGCTTTACATTAAGACTGGCATTAATTAACTGAGGATGTCAAGCAGGCATTTTGCAAACCAGCACTGATTCTGTGAAGCTTTTCAGTTTAACAAATAGAAACTTGACATGCCAGCATGGCACTGCAGCTAGCTTCCACAGAAAGAAAGCTGGAGAGGTTGACACTACTGGGTAGGATGAAAATGCCTTCTCTGGACTCTGGCTAAGAACATAGTGGCAAAGGCATCATGTTTTAATCCTTCCATTTCCTCATTTGTAAGGTGAGGTGATAGTAGTTTAAAGGAGTCAATTAGATAATATGTTTAAAACAAAAATTGACACAGTAGACTGTCATTAAGAGATAGTGTCATTAAGTGCTAGCATATAATAGATTGTGTGATAATAAACAATTATTGGGTGCCTACTATGTTCCTGACCCTGCTTTAAGCTCTTTATATGCATTAACCCCTTTAATCCTCACCTCCACTGTGGGAGGTGAGTATTAGCATTTTCTCCACACTGCTATTGAGGAAACCAAAATGCAGAAAGAATAAATAACTTACCCAAGCAAGTAGGCAGCCCCTAAGTGGTGGAGTGGCGGTGCCAAGATTATTCACAGACTGAATTTTTATTGATATGCCTACCATGGGCCAAGTATATTCCAGGATTGGGGATATAGCAGTGGATAAAACAGAGCTGAGGGAGAACCCTATATTCACAGAGTTCATGTTCTAGTGAAGGGAATGAAGACAATAAACAAAATAAGTAATACCATATGCAACTTGTAGGCAGGTGGTAAGTGCTTGGGACAAAAATAAAGCAGAGAAAACTAATAGAGGAGAGGTGGGAGGTGTGGGGGTAGCAGGAATGCTACACTTTTCACCATTGTCACTTTTAATTGATTAGAACACAAGGCATCTGTTTCCTGAACTGGAACTCTGAATCAGTCTGCTACATTGTTTAGGGAGAAGACCAGGGTTTGGAAATCAGATCTATCCTTTGAATCCCGTCTCTACCTCGCATTCTCCTTAAAAACTTAATGCAATTTGTGTAATCTCCCCAAACTTCAGCTTCTCAGTCTGCAAAATGAAAATATCCCTTGTGACAAGATTGTTGAGAAGATGCAGAATGACAGAGATGAAGGTGAGGTCTCTTGGCCTTGTAATGCCTCCCATTTCCTTATCTGTATAACAGAGACAATAGCACCTATCACAAAGGTCTACTGTGGGGAAGAAATGAGATTGTCTTTCTAAAGCCAATAAAAAAGGATTTATAGGTGGCCCCAAGAGCCTACCTGAGTTTGGCATCCATTAATTTTTGTGGCCAAATATCATCCATTGCATGACCTCAAGGAAGACCATTTTCTCTTCTATCCAATAGCAGAGCTGGATCAGATGGCTGTGAGATAACATAGTAAACTTAATGCAGCAGCATAAACAAAGCATCAAGCATTCTCTCTGGCACGTGGTAACAAGTAATAGGAACAATCAGTTATGAAGAGCTTTCTATACAGTGGGAGTTGTGCTAACTACCTTGCCAGCACTGCCTTCCCTAGACCTCATCATAACCATAAGAGGGAGACAATATTATTATCCTCACTTTATAGATCTGCAGAGTTGGCAAGTTGAAGAAACTTGCCCCACATTCACCCAACTTCCAAGAGATAATATTGGGTCTGGGGACTTAGTCTTCTACTTCCAGAATGATTATTTTTGGCCTGAGAAGTTTGGCATCATGAAGATAATGCTCACGGCATAGTAGATGCTCATTAAATGTTTGTTACATAAGCCATTCTTTCTTCTGGACTGGATGCAATGTCTCCTAGGGGATCAGTCTTATTTCATCACATGCACCCTCAACATTTAGAAGTCCTCATATTATATTATTTTGTCTGACAAATCATTATATTATATTGCCTGACAATGGAATTTACATGCAGAATTCTATTAATGTCTCTGAACATAGTCCCCTCTCTTTCTCAATCATTTATGACAAATGCATCTTAATGATTCAACATAAAGGGGTGATGAGTAGAGATGACAGGATTCAGTGCCATTCTTGCCTCTTGGGTACAGAGGAAAAGTATATGGGGCCATGAGAAGCTTCTGTAGAATTAGTGAACATTGGAGCCAGATGGTATTTGCCATAATTTTCTAGGACTCGTCTATAGCTCAAGTACATGCCACAACCTGCTATTTTTTAACCTGTTGCAATTGATAGAAGGTGAATATCATAGTGAAATAGGTCCATGGGAATCACTGGTCCAGCTTATTATCGTATAGATGGACAACTGAAACTCAAGGAGACCAAGTGACTTACCCTAGGTGACCTTTACCACCGTAAGAGTCCCTACTCCACAGGTCAGAAAACCAAAGCAGAGATTCTGCCAGTTGCTAAGTGTGTCCACCCTAATTGAGCACTAATTATGCCTTCTGGAGTGGGGGAAATAACCACAGGATGGGTTGGGAGACCCATCAGACCCACTGGACCCACAGTGAGAAGGACCTCAGATAAAACTCCATTGATCACCTGACCTCCATAATGCCCCACTCTCACTTCAGAGCTACGGGGACATTTTGGGTCTCCTGGAATCCATGTCATTTCAGAACCAGTGTTCAGTAGTCTCCAAAAGGTCTGATTGTTTTTTCTTTTCCCAGTGCATGGTGACCCTGATAAAAGTTCCCTTGGGGGAAGACTATGAGAAAGATTTACATTACAAAAATTTGGTAGTCTACTGGGTGCTTCCTCAAGATGACACAGCTTCCCCTTCATTTGAGAGGCTCTGGGTGTATAAACTGGTTCAGGTCTTGGAATTGATTGACAGACCATGACTCTCTGTTTTTATGATTCAACTTAGACTTTTTTTCACTAGATTGAAAACTTCTCTGTTTATACAGATCAAGTAAGAATTTAGTAGTCCTCCCATCTATCTTACTTGTAGGAACCATGATTAACTAGTCAGTGTCATAGGTCCGTGCAGGTTGAACTCTTCTGATTTGACTCTGCTTTGACTCTTCTGTCCATTATGGTAACCACACTCTTCCTGCATTAGAGGTTGAATGACTCCCCTTGGCCCCTGCTGATACAAGAGATCTGACCAGATCACTAGAGAGGAATAGGGAGGGGCCATAGGAGGAGGTTGCCCAAGGCAATGGTAAACACTCTAGGATGGATTGGCTGAGAAGCTGAATTCCTCTTGAGTGCATGGAATTATAAGCCAGAAGATTTAAAATAAAAAAAGGAAAGAGGGACTTCCAGTCAAGATGGCAACATAGGTAAACATGGCCTGCCTCCTTGCACAACCACATCAAAAATACACTAAAATATAGCACAACCATCACTCAGAACCATTAGAAATTGGGTTGAATGGAAGTCTGACAACTACAGAAAGAAAGAAACTGTATCTATCCAGACTGGTAGGAGGGATGCAAACGGGCTGGTCCCAAACCAGCTGTGGTAAATAAAAATTTGGGAGGGATATCTCGGGACCAAGAAGTCCCAGCCAAACTCCAGGCCCTACAGCCCATGGTTCTAGTGCCAGGAAGAAAAATCCCCATAACTTCTGGCTGCAAAAATCAACAGAGATTGAGTCAGTGGAAGAAAATTCTGGAGTCCCAAGCAGTTCCTCTGAAAGAACCCATTCACAGACTTATTCAGACTCATTCCTTCTGAGCTCCAGAACCAGAGTAGCAGCTTGAAAGGCACCAGTGACATACAGGAAGAAACTGAACAATCTGGCATCAAGCTGAGAGCTGGAGGATAGCTTTCTCTCAGGAGAAAGGTGAGCAGAGGCCATTGTCCCTTTTCTGAACCCTCCCCCCCACAAGGCTACAGAGCCAGCAGGCTGGTACCATATCTGAGAATTCATCAACCTGGCTAACACTATTTGACCCGCCCTGTGGATCCCCAGTGACTCAGTCCCAACCAACTTATAGGCCCACCCAAGTTGCTTTTCCAAATGAACAGCTGGTCTTGTCTTATGCTTCACAACTTCCTAAATCCTCTCAAACAAACAATAGCCAGCCTTAGAGAGCCCTTAGCCCCCATACCTCTTGCTAAGTGGCCCCTGGCCTGACACTAGCAGCAGCCAGACTAGATTCACAGCTTGGCTTTGCATAGGAATCACCAAGCCCAGCACAAGTAATAGGCATTTCAGATTGCTTTATAGCTCAGGCAGGTAAACATAGGTTGGGGCTGACATTGACATGCACCACCTCAGAAACCCCACAGCCTTGGCACCTGTCTGTAGTGGACAACTACAGACCATGTAGGAGTACCATCACCCTGCCTCTACACAGCTGATCATCCATGGAGGGCAGAGTTGGGTTGTCAATGGTCACAGCCAGTCCTTGCAGCTGACTAGTCTGAGTAAATCCCTCTCATTGACCTGCCAACAGCAATCAAGGCTCAACTATAACAGGAGGGTGTATTCAGCCCACATGAAGGGCACACTTCAAGTACCCATCCTGGGTGATAGGGGAGGCTGTGCCACTGTATCTCATAGGACACCTACTACATTAGGCCACACTACCAAGACAGGGAGTTATAGCAGCTCTATCTAATGCATAGAAACAAAGACAGGGAGGCTGCCAAAATGAGAAGACAAAGAAACATGGCTCGAATGAAAAAACAGATCAAAACTCCAGAAAAAAAAAAGGGGGGGCTAAATGAAATGGAGATAAGCAGTCAATCAGATGCAGAGTTCAAAACACTGGTTATAAGGATGCTCAAGAAACTTAGTGAGGACCTCAACAGCATAAAAAAGATCCAGTCAGAAAGGAAGTATACACTAATTGAAATAAAGAACAATTTTCAGGAAACAACAGTAGAATCGATGGATCTGAGAATTAAATCAATGATTTGGAACATAAGGAAGCAAAAAACAACCATGCAGAACAACAAGAAGAAAAAAGAATCCAAAAAAATTAGGATATTGCAAGCAACCTCTGAGACAACCTCAGGCATTCCAACATTCACATTTAGGGGTGTCAGAAGGAGAAAAGAAAGAGCAAGAAATTGGAAATCTATTTGAAAAAATAATGAAAGAAAAGTTCCCTAATTTGATGAAGGTAATAATCATGTAAATCCAGGAAGCACAGAGTCCCAAAAAATATGGATACAAAGAGACCAACTCCAAGACACATCATAATTAAAATGACAAAGGTTGAACATAAAGAGAGAGTCTTAAAAGCAGCAAGAGAAAAGCAGTTAGTTACTTACAAGGGAATTCCCATAAGACTGTTAGCTGATTTCTCAAAAGAAACTTTGCAGGCTAGAAGGGATTGACAAGAAATATTCAAAGTCATGAAAGCAGGGACCTACAGCCAAGATTGCATGACCCTGCAAAGTTAACATTTAGAATTGAAGGGCAGATAAAGAGCTTTCCAGACAAGAAAAACTAAAGGAGTTCATCATCACCAAACCATTGTTATATGAAATGTTATTTATTTTGAAAAAGATCAATAATTGTTTTATGAACAATTTTTTGCCAATAAAATGGCAAAAAATACATATCTATTAACAATTGAATCTAAAATATAGACTAAACAAACAAGAACAGAGACAGAAGCATGGATATGGAGAGTGTTTTGATGGTTGCCAGATGTGACAGGGGTATGGGGAAATGGGTGAAGAGGTGAGGGGATTAAGAACTACAAATTGGTAGGTAATGAGCAGCCATGGGGATGTAAAGTACAGCATAGGAAATGGAGTAGCCAAAGAACATATATGCATGACCCTTGGACATAAACAAATGTGTGGAGATTTCCTGGGGGAGTGGGCAGTGCTGGGTGTAGGAATGCAAAGGAGGAAAAATTGAGACAACTGTAATAACTAACCAATAAAACATAATTTAAAATAAAACAAAATAGAGAGCAGAGACTGGCTCTCAGGCTCTCTTCCTCGAGAATGCCTGGATTATTGTGTTGCTGCTGCCTGTGTTTCCCAATGAATGGTATTTTGGATGGGAGAAGGAACTCCTGGACAGACTAGGATTGAGCTGGCCTGGCAGAGGGTGGCAGGGTTATTCTTTGGGTGTTCTAGAAAGAACAGGCTCTGAGGCAGAAGCCTGCCATTCTTCAAAAATTGTGTAACTTTTGTATCTTACATTGTTTTAGTTTGCAAACTATAGAAATGAGATGATTAAAATCTAACAGGGGAAATGATGGGATAACTCTGTTGTTAAAGAGTTTACTTAATTGAAAGGCTTAAGTTATTAAAGCTGTAACTAAAGAGTTAAAGATTTTAGCCTTACTTGACAGGCTTAAATGACTGGTGCACGTGGAAAGCTCTTGTTCCAAAATTGTGTAGCTTTTGAATAAAGACTCCTCCCCATTATCACCAAACCTTTGCCTCTGGAATTTTGCCTAGAGGGTGGTGGTGGGCAGCAGGAGCCCAGTATCTGTTCAGTAACACAGCCACCTCAGAATCCAATGACCCCCACAGTATTTAGGTTGCCCAATTCAGTGGCTGTGGTTCCTTCAGTTCTAAAGAGAAGAGTAGTGACAGAGCTCTTCAAGGATGCTGAGGCTCCCCTCTCAAATTCATTTCTGAAAATAACAGTGAAAAGTATATCCTCTAGGCCCTCCAACTGTGGTTGAGTAGGTCTTAAATGTAACATATTCACTCTAACATTCCTTTCTCCCTAAGCCGCTAAATCCAAAGAGATGAGGCACTTCCAGTTTGTTCATGGTGGGACACCTTTTTTTTAATCCTCACTGAGGATATGTTTATTGATTTTTACATAGAGGGGAAGAGAGAGAGAAAGAAAGAAAGAAACAGTGATACAGGCAAGAAGCATTGATCCATTGCTTCCTCTGTGTGCCTGACCAGGGACTGATCCTGCAACCTAGATATGTGCCCTGACTGGGGATCAAACCTGCGAATTTTGGTGTAAAGGACAATATTTCAATCAACTGAGCCACTTGGCCAGGGCCACAGTGGAACATCCTTTGATCCATGTTTCAGCGAACCAACCAACCAAACTATTAGAGCTCTTTTTGACTCTCTGAACCACACCATTAAATGCAGAATTTCTGCTTAATGGGGCATATCAATCAATTAGGCCTAATCCAAAGTTATCTTCCTCCCACCATTATCCCACACCTTTAATATCCACTCCTACACATGTTCCCCAGATTTCTGCTTGTAGAAATGAGAAAACTCAAGTAGTTCTTTTGAAATGTAACATACCTCCTCCTGAGTCACATTTTGTACCTCACCTTTTTGTGCCTATCGGGTCATGACTGTAAATATAGGTCCACATG
>PVIA01016766.1:0-17829 GCA_004024845.1 Tonatia bakeri | reverse complement strand
CACCACCATCGGTGTCCTCGCCAGCCATTTCCTGCCTCGCCAACCCACTTGCCTTTCAACAGTTAGCGCAGTGTTGTCTGTGACCATATATCTTTCTCTAATTCCTTAAGTTATCATTAAAACCTTTCAATGTGTCAAAAGGCAAACAAAGAGACAAACCAACCAACAAAGAAACAGAACACAAAGACCTTCGCTTCTTTCATCCTTGGTAATTTTGTTGTCTTTAAGAACTTCAGGGAATTGCTCTGGTTCTCCATCAGCTGGCTCCAGGGAAGATGTGGCGTACTCACATCTTCTTTGTAATAGGGAACCTTGTCAGAATCTCTTCTTGGACACCTTTCACGGTTTTCAAGACACTTTTATGCTCGAACAGCAGTTCCTCTTCTTGAGTGAACACTGTTCTTGATTTTGATGTTCTGCAGCAAATCCTGTTGTGATGCAGTTTCACACCGGAGTTTCTGATGTGTTTGTCATCATTCATCACATATATATATTCATCACATATGCTCCTTCTTAAAGCATTCTCGTTACTTGGTTTTCGGCAACTGACAGTTACTTTTAAACTACTAGTATCAGGAGCTCAGTGACTAGAACAAGATGCACTGGGTCCATGTAATCAAATGCTGTCCCCATTCCATATGCCTGTAAGTGAGATCCTACTAAATTTTATATAATGATTCTGTAATAATGAGCACGGACACTCCCTACCTTCTGCATACCCTGGGCTATTGTACATGAAGGCAGCAGAGGCACACCAATAATGTAACACTTGCTTTCCCTGCGCTTGGTTGAAGGTGTGACCACACTGTAGGGTCGTCACCCTTTTTTATAGGGGAGTATTGGTCAGAATTCATCATTCAGAAGTTCTTATCAATGCATTTGTGATACATAAACCAGGAACAGGTGTTTTTTGAGTTTGTTCCCCTCACACATAATTATTTTCAGTAACCATCGGGTTTGGTTTGTAAGGATTTCCGCTCATTTACTTATATATGTTTGTGCCTCCCTAATGTTGTCTTTTTAAAGTAACACTCATGATCATAGAGATGCATATATTCTTTAAAATTAGTGTTTTTTCTTTCTTCAGATACATTCCCTTTTTAAAATTTCTGGGTCATAATATGTTTAAATTTTTAATGTTTTGAGGTTTTCATGCTGCTTCTCACAGTGGATGAACCTGTCATGACTCCCACTGCCAGTGCGCTTGCATTCCCGTTTCTCTTCTCCTTCCCACCATTTCTGGTTCGTTGGTTTATTAATAATAGTTATTCTGACACGTGTGAGGTGATAACTCATTGTGGTTTAATTTGCATTTCTCTAGTGATTAGTGAGTTGATCATCTTTCCGTATGTCTATTAGCCATTCTTGTATCTTCTTTAAAGAAATTTCTATTCAGGTTCTTTGGATTTTCTAACTAGTATTTGGAGGTGTTGATTTGTATAAGTTCCTTAAAATTTTTGCATATTTATCTTTTATTAAATGTAGCTTTGCCAAATACATTCCTTAACTCTCTGGGTTATCATTTCATTTTGTTAATGGTTTCCTTTATTGTGAAATTTTTTTTTGTTTGAAGTGTTTTTATTTCTTTTTTTCCCTCTTTTTCTTTCCTTCCTGAAGTTCTTCATAAAAAAAAATTTTGCTTTGAGAAATGTCAGTCATTATACTGTCCACATTTTTAATGAAATTTTATAGTTTTGAGTCTAACATTTAACTCATCAATTTATTTTGAGATTATTCTTGAGTACGGTGAAGAAAGTGGTGTAGTTTCATATTTTGCACTTATCTGTCCAGTTTTTCCAAAAGCATTCCGTGAATACATTGTCTTGACCCCCTTTATATTTTTGCCTACTCTGACAAATAAGAATTGAACATAAAAGAACGGGTTTATTTCTAGGTTCTCTATTCTGTTCCATTGATTTACATGTCTGTTTTATCTGGCTTTGGAATTAAAATAATACTGGCAACATAAATTGAGCTTGTGAGTATTCCCTTTTCTTAATTGTTTTTGTTTTTTGTAACAGTTTGGGAAGGTGTTTTTGAATGTTTGGTAAAATTCACCTGTAAAGTCATCTGGTCCAGAACACTTGTTTGTTTGTAGTTTTTAAAATTGTTTCTTTAATATCATTAGTTGTAATTTTGTCTATTTAGATTATCTGAATCTTCCTCATTCAATTTTGAAAGATTATATGTGTAAAAAAATTCACCCTGGCTGGCGTAGCTCAGTGGATTGAGCGTGGGCTGCGAACCAGGCATCGCAGGTTCGATTCCCAGTCAGGGCACATGCCTGGGTTGCAGGCCATGTCTCCCAGCAACCGCACATTAATGTTTCTCTCTCTCTCTCTCTCTGTCTCCCTCCCTTCCCTCTCTAAAAATAAATAAATAAAATCTTTAAAAAATCTTAAAAAAAAAAGAAATTTATCCACTTTCTCCTGACTTTCCAATTTGTTGGCACGAAGTTGTTTGTAATATTTTTAACATCCCTGATATTTCTTTAGTGCCAGGTGTTACTCCCGTTTCAGTTCTGATTTTATTTATTTGGGTTCTCTGTTTTTTTTAAAATTTGGTTAAAGATTCATCAATTGTATTTATCTTTTCAAAGAACCAGCTCAGGGTATTATTGATACTTTGTATTTTTCTTTTAGATTCTATTTGTTTACTTCTGTTCTGATGATTATTATTTCATTTCTTGTACTCACTGTGAGCTTTGTTTGTTATTCTTTTTCCAGTTCTCTTAAAAGTGAAGTTAGAGTGAATATGTGAAGTTTTATTTGTTTTCTGAGGTAACCCTATAATGCTGTGAAGTTCTTCTTAGGAATGATTTTATTGTATCACTTAAATTTTAAGTTCCTGTGTTCTCATTTTCATTTGTTTCAAGGTATTTTTTTATTTTTACTTGATCCAATTTTTAACCTATTCATTTAGTAACATAATATTTAGCTTCCATGTCTTTGTGAGATTTTCAGTTTTTTTTTCCTGTGATTGATTTCTAGTTTCACACCATTGTGGTTAGAGAAGATGCTTGATATGATTTCAATCTTATTAAATTTATTAAGATTTGTTTCTAGGCATAACATGTGGTCTATCCTAAAAATATTTCATGTGCACTAGAAAAGAACGCATATTCTGCTGTTTTGATATGAAATGTTCTAAAGATACCGATTAAATCTCTCTAATCTAGTGTGCCATTTAAGGCCCCTGTTTCCTTGATTTTCTGTCTGAAAGATCTATCCATTGATGGCAAGGAGGTGTTAAAATCCCCCATTGTTCCTGTATTACTGTTGACTGCTCTCTTTATGTCCATCACGATTTGCTTTCTGTAGTCAAGTGCTCTTATGTTGGGTGCGTAAATGTTTACAAGTGTTATATAATATACCTTTGTTGGATTTCTCTTTTGATCATTCTGTCATGTCCTTCTATGTCTGTTTCTATAGACTTTTTTTAGTCTATTTTTTCAGATGTAAGCATTGTTACTCCAGCTTTTTAAAAATTCCATTTGCATGACATTTATTTTCCCATCTATTTACTTTTTAAAAATTTTCATTTAAGAGTATGTTTATCGATTTCAGAGTGAGGAAGAGAGAGAGAGGGAGACATTGATGTGAGAGGAAAATATTGATTGTTTGTCCCTTGTATGTGCCTCAGCTCTGGATTGAACCCATAACCTAGTTATGTGCCCTGACTGAGGATCAAACTTCTGACCTTGTGGCATAGAGAACAATGACCCAACCAACTGAACCACCTGACCAAGACCATCCCTTTAACTTTAGTCTGTGTGTATCTTTTCTTTATGGGGTGGGTCTCTTACAGACAGCAAACATATGTGTCTTCTTCTCTTGTTCATTTAGCTATGTTGTGTATTTTTATTAGAGCATTTAAGGCATTTATACTTATGTAAAAGAAGTGAAATAATCACTACATTTATAGTGATTATTAATAGGCATGCATTATTGTCATTTTATTTGTTAACTTATGTTAAAAATTTTTTGTTTTGTTTCCTATTTTTTTCTTCTTAAAAATACCCTTTAACATTTACCTTGAAAATATTCTTATCTGATAATGTGTTTACTGATTTTAGAGAAAGACAAAAGGAGAGAGAGAAGGAGAAACATCAATGTGAGAGAAAAACATTGATCATTTGTCTCCAATACAGGCCCCTTTTAGGGACTGAACCTCAACCTGGGTATGTGCCATGACTTGGAATTGAGCTTGAAAATGGTGTATTGAATGAGGCCCCATTCAACTAAGCCACTAGGCAGAAGCAACTTCAATATTTTTTTAATACAGCTGTGATGGTAACAAACTTCTTTAGATTTTTCTTGTCTTGGAAGCTCTTTATTTCTCCTTCAATTTAAAATGATATCTTTGCTGGCTAAAGTAGTCCTTGTAGGAATTGGCTTTTCATCACTTTGAAAATCCTTTGTGTCCTAAAATAATTCTGTTGAGAAATCAGCTGACAGTCTTATGGGAGCTCCCTTGAAGATAACTGTGTTTCTCTTGCTGCTTTGAAGATTTTCTTTTTGTCTTTAACATTTACCATTTTAATTATAATGTGTCTTGGTGTTGGCCTCTTTTGTTTTCTGGATTTGTGTGTCTTTTTTGTCTTCATCATGTTAGAAAGGTTGTCAAGCAGCATTGTTAAAATTAGTTTCTTGATCCCTTGCTGTCTCTCTTCTTTTTCTGGCACTCTTTTGATGTGGATGTTGTTATACTTCATAGTGTCCTAAAGGTCCTTTAAACTATCTTAATTTTTAAAATTATTTTTGATTTTGTCACTCTGATTGGGTGTTTTCTGCTACTTTGCATTTCGTATTGCTGATTCAATCCTCTTCTTCACCCAACCTACTGTTTATTCCTTCTAATGTAGTCTTCATTTTAGATAACATAGTCTTCATTTCTGAGTGGTTATTTTTATAGTTTCTCTTTTTTCAATGCTTGCTATCTTTTTGTTGAAGTCCTCACTAAGTTTATCGAGCATCTTCATACCCATTTTATGAGCTCAATATTTGGTAAATCATTTGCCTCCGTTTTATTTAGCTCTTTTTCTGAAGATTTATCCTGTCCTTTCATTTTGGGAGTTTTTATCTGTCTCCCAATTTTGATGGCCTCTTTGTGTTTTTTTCTATGTGCTAGGTAGATTTGCTATGAGTTTTGTTCTTAGTAGGGTAGCCTAATGCTGTGTGTGTGTGTGTGTGTGTGTGTGTTTTATAAGACTTAGTGATGCAGTCTACTTGGTTACCTAAGCCATGTGCTCCAGGAATGCCCCTTATGTGGGTTATATGGGCAGTTTGGTTGGAATTGACCTTTGATTGCGTTTGGTCTGTTCACAGGCAGGGTTGATACTCAGGCTGGCTGCCTCTGAGGACTGACCCATACCTCAGTGTGCAAGCTGCTGTGCAGGTCTTGATGACATGCAGTGGAATTGGCCTCAGCAGGATCTGGTGCCTGCCAGGATGTCCATTTGGATACACCACTGGTTAAGCTCATGGAAATCTGCTGTGATGTTGTCTGAAGCTGGCCTCTTTGTGTTATTTCTGGGGCCTCTTGTGAAAGACTCTTGTGCCAGCCAATGTCAGACACTGCCTGTGACTGGCTTTGGGCAAGCTATTTAAAGCTACAAAATAATCCACAGTTTGTGGCTGCCTCTTCTGTTCCTGGGTGTGTGGGGGAAGAAACAACCTGCATGCCAAGGCCAGGTTTTACTAAAGGTGGGCCTGGGGACAGGTCAGCAAATTCCCAAAGTATCCAAGATTCACCTTTGTTTGACTGTACTTGTTGGCTACCTGTGAGGGTTAGTCACTGAAAGCCTCTGGCCGTACTCAAGCTGCAAGTGGTAGGTTCTTAGTGAGTCACCAGGTAGGGGCATATGGTATATACCAGACTGACACAGGTGAAAACTCTGTTCCAGTGCTGAGTCTGAGATTACTCAACAAATGTCCCAGGGTATACCAAATCTAGCTGTTACCTTCTGGGTGTACACATACCTTTGTGGTGGGATGGGCAACTCAGAAAACATCAGGGTGAGGCCAGCAGAGTTTAACAAATCAAGATTTGGCTGTGTGACTGGGGGACTGTGAACTAGTTGGGCATGCGAGTGAAAAGTGACCTCCATCCTAGAGCCACACAGCGCAGTCAGTCTCATATTCTGCCGGGAGACTGATCTCCCCAAGGTAAGGATGCCAGGTGTTGGGAGAATAGGATGGGTCTGGTGGAGCTCCCATAAAAGGAAGGTGATTTTCAGTCTTGGGGGAAGATGGGGCAAATAGCCCCTGCCTCAGATCCACATAACTGTCTGTTTTGGATTCTTCCCAGACCTCAGCAGGGCATAGCCACAAGGAGTCGGGAAGGTAAAACTGCTGGGAGACTAGAGGGTGGTTCTAGAGGATCTCTTGTGCGTGTGTGTGGGGGTGCCAATCAGGTTCATGGAAAGGTTGGGGATGTGACACCCACCTCAAAGCCGCACAGTTCAGTCACTGCTACCCCTGAGTCTGCCCAGATTTCTACACACTGGCCCAGAAAGCTGATTCCTCAGCAATGTGGAGATCCACAGATAGGGGACTACAGGGAACCCAGAGGGTGGGGCTATTGCTTTCCCTCAGTCTGATGCCATATGGAGAGGAGTGCTCCACCCAAGAGCAAGGGCCTCTGCAGTGTGGGAGAGGGACTCAGCATGGGGATCCTGGCAGCTGTTCTTTCAGCTTTCTCCTGGGAGCCACAAACCCAGTCTCTTTTTTACTATTTTCACTTTTTTATTATTTTCACAACTGTTCAAGTACAGTTGTCTCCACTTTTCTTTTAACACAACTTTACTCTCTTCTGCCTCCACCCTGACCCTAACCATTGAGAGTGAGTGCAGACTCTTACTGATTGAGGGCGAATTTGTCCACAACACTCCCCTCAAATAAAGCACTTGCAGAGTATTTGGGATTCCCAGTTATTGCACACTTCAGACTCATCTGGCTTGAGTGTTCCCAGTATCCACTGTGGTTGGATTTTTGATAGCATGACTCATAAAAAAACCCAAACAAACAGGAAATTGCTACACTTATAATTATGGTTTTCTTCTTTAAAAAAATAAAGAAGACATTTAAAAAAGCAGAAACAGGGAGAAATACCAAGTCAAAGTCAGGGAAGGTCAAAGAAGCTCCCAAATACCATAGACAGTTGTGTCACTTAGAAAATTTCAAGGTTTCAGAATTTAATGTCATTTACCCAGGATCGGAGACAATGACCAGATGGTTTCCTTATTTTGCAACCCTGAATTCTGCAGTCTCTTTACTCCATGTGGCATTAATTTGTTCTAGTGACCCAAGAGGCAGCTCATCATTGTTCCAGAGTTACACCCAAAGGCTCCTGCATAAAGGCAAATACTCTGTAGTGTGGACTTGCCCTGCGCTGACCCACTCTCTTGTGTTCAGGTTTGTGGTACGTCATTCCCTGAATCCTTCCGTCTGGTGTACAGACATACCCTCTGATCCTGTTTGTGCAAATTAGCTGGATGCTGCAGCTTTTCTGACACTTATTTCTTCTTTTCTTTTTTTGCCAACCCCCAAATTCCTATTTTTGGGTATACTCGCATTGACTCTGCTGTGGTTCTGGACCAGAGTGGGATACGGATCTGCTGGATGGGGAAGCACTGCCTCATAAGGCACTTGTTTCCTTTGGAACTCTGCGAAGTCTCTTATCAAGGGGAGTCTGAGTTTCCCATGGTTTTTTAAACGAACTACCACACACGTGGTGACAAAACCCCACACCCATTGAGTAGGTAACTGCTCTGGTCATCTGAGTGTGAAATGAACTTGACTGGGCCAAAATCAAGGACTGGCCAGCAGAGGGCAAACCTGTACTGCAGAGGGCATCTGAAGGGGTGAACACGCATCTCAGAGCAGGGGTCTGAGGTGGGCACCCACAGATTCTCATACACAGATAAATCCTCTTAAAGAAGAATATCAGACACTCTGGCTCTTGGAGCATGTACATTTCATCAAGTGTGAGGTGTGTGTTAGCACCTGATGATCTGCCCAAAGTTTATTTAGATTGGGTGTTTCTAGTCCCTTGAAATGATGTTTATGTCTTTGTCATATACAACACATACATTTACCTCGTATAAATAAGGAACAATTTTTTTTCACTTTTCATTATGTCAACTTTAAAACTTACAAATAGAAAGAATAAGAGTTATATATTCACCACAGAAATATTTTTTCATATTTTTGGCTATATTTTCCACCTATCTGTTTATATCTCTATAACTTTTAATTTTTAGTCAGGTCTTTTCTGCAACATTTACAAATTAATCACAGACATACAAAACTCTGTACTTAGTTCTTCCACCTGCTTGTCTTCAGAAGGTGAGAATCTCTTTGCATAACCACATTCCACTCACTCACCTAATAGAATGGTCATTCCCTCACATCACCTCACATCCAGCTTGCATTCAAACTTCTTCACTAGTTGGTGGTAATTTGTCACAGCAGCAGCAGAGAACCAATACACCCACCTTGCTGAAAGACTGTGTTAGAATGTATGTTAACAGCTTGAATGAGATGTAGCTCACCCACATAAAGTGCGCATTTAATCATCTCAGTACATTCACAGTTGTGAATCCCTCACTGCCCTTAATGGGAATATTTTCAGAATCCCCAAAGAATCTCCAAATCCATTTTAGTCACATCCCAATCCTCCCACCCTCCACTTCCTGGAAACTGTGAATCCACACTCTGTTTTCTGGATTTGCCTATTCTGGCCTTTTCATACCCGACATATCATATATGTAGTATGTGACCTTTGTGTGTGGCTTCTTTAACTTAGCATATAGTTTTCAAAGTCCACCCATGTTGTAACATGTACAGTTTTCCATTTTTTATTTGGGTAGTATTCCACTGTATGGTTTCCCATTTACTAGTTGATGGATATTTGTTTTTTTAAAAAAATTTCCTATTGTGAATGTGTGATCTACATGTTTTGGTGGGAAATCTGTTTTCTTTTCCCATGGGCATATGCCTAGGGGTGGGGTGGAGCTGCTGGATCTTATGGGAACTCTGCTGAACAGTGAGAGAACCTGCCAAAACATCTAAGCAGCTCATACTGGAAGTGAAGGAGGATTTCCTATGATCTGTGTGTGATTCTGGACAATTCAGAGGGTGTGCAATGGTATCCTGTAGTTTTTACTTGCATTTTAGTTTTGACTAATGCAGGGATGTCCAATCTTGGCATCTCTGTGCCATACTGGAAGAAGAAAAGTTGTTTTGGGCCACACATTCGATACATTGCAACATGTAATAAAAAAAATCTCATGTTTTCAGTAAATCCACAGTTTCCTCTTGGGCTGCATTCACAGCCACCCTGGACAGCATGTGGCCTGTGGCCACAGTTTGGACACCTCTGATCCTCATAGAGCATCTTGTCATGTGCTTAATGTTCATGGGTAAGTCTTCTTTGGATGTATATCTATCTATTCGTATGCTTTTCAGATATTTAAATTGGGAAATTTGAGTTTTTTATTATTAGTTGTGCATATTGTTTACTCTATATTCTGTATACAAGTCCCATATCCAATATGTAGTTGGCAGATTTTTTGCCCCTTCTGTGGGTTATTTTCTTTTTACTTTCTTAATGACATCCTTGAAATCACAAAAGTTTTAAGTATTAATGAGGTCCACTTTATTTTTTCCCCTTTTGTGCCTGTTCTCAATATATTTTGTGACATCTCTATAGCCACGAATCCCACAGTGCATGTGTATTAATCTAGAAAGCTGTCCATTTTCCGCAACTTGACTTTAGGTAGGGCCTAGGCTGCTGGTTTTTGGGGGTCCCTGTCTGGTTCTTTCTTGGATTTTATCCTGGCATCTCTTCATTTCCCCATCCATGTCTCCCACTTCTGTAGACGGCAGGCAAAGCCTAAACTCAGTGGGGCTCATCGCAGACTTCAGGGGAGCTCCCATGGATGCAGTGCTTGAATTGACCCTAAAACAGCAGGGACTGGGCAACATACTCAGGCTGCCTGTGGAGGGCTGAGCTCAGATTCTTCCCAAAATATGTTCACATCTGAACATCTGGAACTTGTGAATGTGACTTTATTTGGGAATAGGTTCTATGCTGATGTAATTAAGATAATGATTTTGTGACTTGAACAATAAAAAGAAGGACAAGAAAGAGATAATGACTTTGAGATGAGATTGTAATGGGTTATCTGCATGAGTCCTATATCTTATGATATGTTCCTTGTAAGACACAGAAGACGAGAATACACACAGAGGAGAATTCCACATGAAGATGGAGGCAGAGATGGCAGTGATGCCACCATAATCCAAGGAACACTGGCAGCCACCCAAGATGAAGATAAAAGGAACAAAATGTGCTCCAGGACCTGTGGAGAAAAAGAGGTGTTGCCTGTACTTTGATTTGGATTTCTGGCTTCCAGAATGTCAGAGAGCGAGCTTCTTTTCTTTCAAGCCATTTAGTTTGTGGAAATTTACTGTGGCAGCCACTGGAATACAGTGCACTGACCCCCCAAGACAACAGAGCATCTTTCAGTACAAACAGACAACTCTGTCTCTGGGTACTAACTTCATAGCCCTACAGGTCCTGTGGGAACCAAGGAGAAACCTAAGTACCCAAGGGTGTCACATCCCCAGCTCCACTACTGCACCACTCACCCTGTTTCTGGCCTGAGCCCCTTTGGGTCATCTGGTGCACAGGACCATCCCCGACTCTCTCGTCCACCCTGCATTCAGATGTTGACACCTCCTGTGTAGAGAGGCTTCCCTCACCCCTAGACACTGGTCCCTGCTGAGGAAACAGGGCAAAGGCTGGACACTTTTCCTGGAAACCAGGGCTTCCAGAGTAAGGTGGTGCCGTCTCCTCTAGTGGGGAACGTTTAGGGGATGGTTTTTGGTGTTTCTTTTGTAGAGTAATTATGTTTTTAATACAATCAGCATGTTTAGTTTATCTTTATTTGATGCTAAAGTCATCTCAATTTTTTTCAGGGATTTGATCAGGGCAAAATACTTACCTAACGAAAGAGCAAAATACTTACCTAACGAATGTGAAATTTTTAAAGAAAGAGAACCTTTCAACTGGGTATTTAAGTCACTAGAGATTTCCATTTCTGTGGGTTTTCATGGCTTGGGTCAATGTGGAATTCACAGGAAGGAGATATTCATTCATTTGTCCCCTGAGGCTGGGCTTGCTTCCCTGGCTGGCAACATGTGTGGTCATATCCTCACTCAGAAAGGCCTGTACTAAGGTTAATGCTTTGCTTTTAATTTTTAGTTTTAAACATGGTGCCCTGAACTTCCACTTTACCTTTGCTTCTACCTGAAATTTATGTAGCTGGTTCTGGCTCTAAGATTGACCTTGCATAATTGCTGGGCTCCTGTTTACCCATGGACAAAGGCAGTGGATGGTAAAATTGAGGTTGGGGTGGGGAGAGTGGTGAAGAAAAAATGGAGACAACTGCACTTGAACAACAATAAAAATAAATAAATTGCTTAAGGAGACATCAGGGAAATGAAAAGAAAGAAAGGTGTGCTGCCATCAGTAAGTGCAATATGCACTGCAGCCATCAGAGGGCAGCACTACACCAGGTAACCAGGTGAGCCATGTCATTTTCAGTGAGGAGTTTGGCTTTCCTATTTCGTTTATGCTCTTGCAGGACTATTTAACTTTCTTCTCCAAAGCCCTAGTTTAGACAGGAAATATTCTCCAGCCCTGATATGCTTCAGAGATGAAAATGTTTGACTTCACAATTCAAGGGAAATGGGAAAAATCACAGCTAGTTGGATCAAATGTAAATGGCATAAAATAGACATAAAGTCCACATTAAATATTGGTCTTAGGAAAATACTGGCAAGACAGGATGGGAAGAACATGTGTGTAGTGTAGTGATGGGGTAGCAACCAGCTGAGTCCTCATCTTTCAAGAGGGACTATTTCGGATAATATAGAATGTGAAAAAGCAGTGAAAGATCACCTCAAATCATTCTGAGATGACTTTAGTTCCATCCTGGGGAAGGAACTGCTGCTGTTTGGGCAGATGTTCTCAGCATGACTCAGGTAGAGAAGACAGACGTTTCTGTGACCACTTGGAACAAAACACAGTGAAACACAAAGCTTACCACAGCAACAGCTAGTGTCCCAAATACAAGAAAGAACACTCAACAGGAGAAAGCTGGGAACTCCTACCCAACAGGAGGAAGGGGGAGTTAAAATCTCCACAGGGCTTTCAGTGATTCACCTGAAAATAAAATGCTTTCTCTGTGTAAGCCTTACATATCTAGTTAATACTCCTCGAAGAAGCCCAAACTTGAGTCCGGAATAACCCTGAGGGATGCACACTGCTCTCACTCTGTGTTTCAGAGAGAAAACGGGCTCTGCCTCGGGTTGTCATTTCACAAGGCACAGAACTCAGTGGGGCAGGTCTGTCACCTCAGTGGGGCAGGTCTGTGCACATACCTACACACGCTGTGTGGGTTAGACACACAGAACAATGTCGCTTCTTTTTACTTGAAGTCATGTCTCTGAGATATATCCACATTGGAATGTGTGGTCTTATTCTTCTCACTGTCACCACCACAAAATGTTCACACTTCTTCAGGAAAATAAATGTCTGTTAAAGGCAGGATCATTGAGTGTCTACAGGATACAACCTGGATATTTTGAAAGGCAAAGGTCATTACACATTTAAAAGTGTAGTGCACTTTCAAAAGGCAATGTCTGCACAATTAATGAGACCATCATTATCAATTTTTATAGGGACTAGCTCGTTACTCTAGCCAGAGGGGACATGAGAGGGGATAATGGGGGAAAGGGGAAAGGGTTTTCAGGAACATGTATAAAGGACACATGAACACATGGACAAAACTAAAGGTGGGTAGGATCAAGGGCAGGAGGCAGGGGCAGCTGGAGTTGAGGGGAATGGTGGGGAGAAAATGGAGAAGACTGTACCTGAACAACAATAAAAATAAAGAATAGATAAATAAAAATAAAAGAAAAAATACTCAGTATTTTTAAATACACATCGGCGCCAGTATTTTAATTGTTTGGAAAAAACAATATAATCTTACTAAAAATGTCATGAATTATAAAAGGCAAATGTGTCATGTATTTGAAATGAGTCATTATATATTTGTAAAAATATTGCTTAAATTAAAGATAAGGCAATTACATACAAAGCCAAAATGATTATAGAACAATACCACAAATGTTCCTTCAAAAGCTAGTTTACTTAGAAAGCATGAGAAAATTCATACCATGTACACATGAATTAACAAAACATAAGCTAACACTTGGGTAACCACCCAAGTCAGGAAAGAGGTCATTGCCTGCATTCAGAAGCCGTTCTGTGCACAATCCTGGCCACAGACTTTTCCTTGGACATAGAAGTGACAATTTCACGAATTTATAGTCCTTTCCTTTCATTATTCACTTCAATGTTTCCAACCATGCTAAACATAGGCTTGGAGTTTTGAATTCACCTTCCCAAACTCAAACTCCCAAAGCTGCACATTATACTCCAAGTGCAAACTTACCGTGAATATTTTATTTTCTATTAAGTGGTGTTAGGCCCACTGCAGCAAGCACAGGGTCATTTTCCCCTCACTTCCTTTTTATTGTGGTAAAATACACATACATAAAACTTGCCATTGTAACCATTTTAAAGTGCATAATTTGTTGGCATTAAGTACATTCTCAATGTTGTATAGCCACAAGTGCTGTTATTACTAATGTGATTTTGTGTTTTAAACATTTCAGTACAATTTGATTGTGAACACATACTCAATTTCACATTAACGTCATAAGAGAATATGGCCCCTAACAGAGGTAGTCAAATATAGCCCCAAACAGAAACATGTGAGTTCTAATTGCTGGGATGCATGAGTGCACAATTTGAAAACTGACGGCCACAGGGGCAGGAGTGATGGGGCTCTGGACCAGGGTGAAAGGGAGACCCAGGGTGAGAGTAAGGTTAGGGAGGAAGGAAAGATTGGAGGACATGGGAACCTCACAATCAGCCAAAAGCTGGAGAGAAGGTTAAAAGAAGATTCCAAAAATAAAGGAAGTCAAGGTGCATGGTGTCAAATCTGACCAAGGTGAGACAGGCTCTGGTCTTTCCTTGTTACAGAACAACAAGGGGGAGCTGGGTTTGAGAACATATACTATTACTGAAAGAAACCCCCAGGTCCGTTATGTCCACCATCTATAGGAAAGATGTCTCTCAATGCCAGAGATTCGTGAAAAGGAAATGTTTATTTAATGCTGTACAGACTTAAAGTAGTGACCTAATGTCTTCATCAAAATCCTAAAGTCCCTTAAAACACACACAAACAGTCTTTTCTTCCCCCTTTGCCCAGTCCAGAGTACCGTATCTCAGGAAAAGAAATAGAAGTCCTTGGCTCATGTAGACCCCAGTTCTTCCCAGTAATCCTTGTCGGCTGGGAGACCTTCCTCAGTTCCCGGCACCATCAGCTGTGTTGCTATCCAGGCAGGATCTCCAATTAATCCAAAGCTGTGTGGCACCTTCTCATGGCTTACTGGTAAGAGTTCTTTCACCCTTCTTCCAGGCAAAGTCTCTCTTGATTCCCAGGCTGAGTGGTCAAAAGGAGCACCCCAAAGCCATGTGGTCCTCTCCTACCAGAGCTGCAGGGGTCTGCACTCTAATGAAACTGCATAGTTCTCCTCACAAAGCTGCGGGGAGGGGGGGGATCGCATGGTGATTCTCTCTCACAGGGCTGTGGGAGTCCCTACTCTGCCAAAGCCATGTGGTTCTCCCTCTATGGCTGCCATGTCTGGGTTTAAATCCCCACTCCAGTCTTCCTCTGCAGCCCCATTTACGACTCCTCCCACACTCAGCCACACTTGCCCTCAATCTGCTGTCCTTTCCAGCTTTTCTGGTCACCATTGTGGATGAGGGCAGGTGCGTCCACATGCCATGGAGCCAATCATCTCCAAGTTCCCATGCAGGTGCTCTAACTCCGGGGACCTGCCCCCCAGTTACATATTGGTGGGGAAGTTACTTCCATTCCCCTGGCTCAGAGAATGGCCGCAGCTATTTAACATATCTATGTAACCAGTCAAAGGTTATAGATGTGTTAAATGACCACTCCAGAGGCTAGCTGCAAGGTTGTTGCTATGGGAAACAGCTCTTAATGGGCCTACTCCATTTGTCCCTTCCCCTAACCCACACCTGGGGCAGGGGCGGTGAGGACATCCTAATGTTTTCTGAACACCTTGAGTTCTGGACCCCATTCCAAATCCCTATTTGGGGTCTCCCCTCTTGGCTGCACCCTGTAACAATCCCTCCTTTCAGATATACACCCACTTTAAATTATTTTAAAGGAAAATGGATGAAGGTCTCTTGTAACTACTTGTAACTACTTCCGGCTGGACATGGACATCATCCTACCTACCCGTGGGTCAGAGGTGCCCTGAAAGGGGGGGGGGTGCAGCACAGAGGGAGTCCTTCCTGTAAGGGGAAGGACCTTACAGAATCCTGGTCAGTTGGCTGTCACCAGGAAGTCGCAGGCTCGGTGTCCAAAGGCTGGCATTACTGGACTATTGGCATCCTGGTCATATTCTGGAGGTGACTGATTTGGAAAGAGTTGGAAGGCACAATTAAATTATAACCACTAAATGACAAAGGCAGGGACTTAGGTGAAGAATGGCTTATCTGGAGGAAGGTGTACAAGGCATGCTATACCTGTCCAAAACTCTTGTGGCCCGCTATACTTCACTCAGGCTGAGAAGAATACATTAGGATTTCCCTCCTTTCAGATTATCTGGCCCCTTTCTGTCCAAGCCATCAAGACAGAAAAGGGAAAATCAGTTCTAGAGTGAAGCCTACAGATCACCCAAACCCTTCACCAACCCAACCACTTAGTTCAGCCAAACCATTGAGTCTCAGGGGGCAATGATGAGAATGGGCTCCTTAAGCGAGGTTTATATTTACTCACTCATTCAACTGATCACTCGAGTAATGAAGTCATAGGTATATGCCTATGAAAAAAGAACATACAGGTTAATTCACACAATAGTCCTCAAACCAGTTTCTGTGCCTGTGAGACTGTCTTTTGGGAAGACATTCAGTTGCAAGGCCATTCCTTCAATGACATTTTGCAGTGGCAATTTGACAGGTCCTCCATACCTGTAGATTGTACATCTTTGATGATGTTACAAACCTAGTTTCAACTTTCAAATTAAAACAAACTTTCAAGACAATTAGTTGCACCATTTTGATGTCCAATACTGAGCATTGTGATTTTCCTTGAACCACATTTTTTTCTCCTTAAGATCACCCTCACTATTATTAAAGAGACTACTTTGAGTCCAGCTTTTAATTTTGACTGTTTGTTTGCATAAACACACCGAGAGCAGCCTGGATCACTTATGATCTTTGATTTTGCTTTTCTGGAACTCACACAAGGAACCTTTAGATTGACTTTTCAGTCCACCCTTCGGGGCACAGAAGCAGAGCCACACATCTGCCATCTGGTTACACCTGTACCAGTTGTTTCACTCAGATCCTTGAGGCTTCCATTGTGCCTACAGGTTCCTTTTTGGCCATCTTTCAGGAAAGTAACCTTTGTTTCTTCCCTGGGAAGACTGGCAAGAAACGCACAACCAACCAAAGTACCAGGCTTTTCTTGTGGGCTTCTCCTAGCTTTGCAAGTCAATCCCAGTTCCTCAGGGCTTTCTGGTGATGATAAGAACCCATGCATGCCTCCTTTAGGCATGACCTTCTCGTCAAAGTCTTGGTTAACAAAACCACTATTGGTGACTGGTCTTATTGTTTTTATGCAAAGAAACCTTATGCCATCACTCACTCCTTCAGAATGTCAAATTCTGGAGGGATCAGGTAGGGAGAAAAATACAAAGCATGAAGGAAAATTCTTTTCCTTATGATATCCACCGGGATCCTTAAAACTTTCATTTCCACAGACTTTCTGCAACATTCAAAACCCCTCTATTCTTTCTTTCATACACCTTCTGATATCCACCAAGATTGCATCTCCATACCTTATGCCTTCAATTACTAACACTACACAATTTCTTCCTAAAACTTTCACTTTTCCATTTATCTTTACAGTTTCCCACAGACCTTCTTCATTTTCATATCTTATACTTTCGCATTTACTTTCCTAGAGTGTGAAGTTTCAACCTTCTCTGGAATCCTCAATTTCCTTTTCAGAGTAGATAAAGAGCAAAATTCAAAACACAGAGTTCCAGAACAATACACAGGTGGAGGCATTCTATTGCACCAGTGCGTCCATCGGTGCCTCGCAGAGACATGCTTCTTCAGGCCCAGCCTCTTGGCAGAGACATGCCCCTTTGGCTCTGGCTGAAGCACTCATAAGCCCCAAATGACCCTTCCTGGATCCCGAGTGGCAAAGGCATGCTCCTCAACCAGTTACAGTGACCTTAAACAGGTCTTCAGATACAGGTTTCTGATCAGAAACAGAACCAAAATGTGAGAAATTTGCTCCTCTCCCACAAAACCAGAAAATAGTTGAGGTTTCCTTTCCTCCAGGTTTAAAACTTTCACATCCTTTATACATAATTTTACTCATCCAGATTTAACCATCAATCTCTTTTTTTGTGATACATGTCTTTAAATTTTATTTTAATCATTGTTCAAGTAGAGTTTTCTCCCCTTTACTCCCAATCATGCCCACCCACCCCTCCCTCCAAAATTCCCTTCCATTACCACCCTCCCCCTAGTTTTTATCCATGTGTCTTTTAACTTTGTCCCTGTAAACCCTTCCCCTTTTCCCCTGAAACTCCCTCTTCTCTCTCCTCTGGTCACTTTCTGCCTGTCCTTTATTACAGTGTCTTT
>PVIA01016765.1:0-17826 GCA_004024845.1 Tonatia bakeri | reverse complement strand
CTTGGTGACCATGTGCACCTTCCCTGGAGGGGTTGAGGCTTTCCCAACCAAGACAGGGAAAAGCCAGAAAGTCACCCGAGCCCTCCTGAGAGAGGTCATCCCGGGGTACGGATTGCCTCTGACCATTGGAAGTAACAACGGGCCAGCCTTTGTCTCACAAGTAATCCAAGAGACAGCCAAACTTCTGAACATCACGTGTAAACTGCACACCGCCTATCGACCCCAGGGTTCTGGGAAGATAGAGCGGATGAACTGAACTCTTAAAGAAACCTTAGCTAAATTTTACCAGGAAACCAGACTTCCCTGGATGGACTTGCTACCGCTAGCTTTACTTAGGGTTAGAAATGCCCCTAACCCCTCAGGATATACTCCATATGAACTAGTTTTGGGGAAACCTCCCCAGTTCTCAGCATACAAAAGGGGGGACTCTGGTTGCAAGGTGAATTAAGACAAAATATCCCCAGAAGCCAGGGAAAACTTTAAGAAAGATAAACGGGGCAGGTTTGGGCCAGGGACCCTTACCCCGAGGGTGGCCAGCACACTCCTTTAAACCGGGAAGTTATGTATGGATAAAGGACTGGAAAAAGGAGCCACTTTAACCTGTGTGGACTGGGCCACGTTTGGTGTTACTAACCACCCCGACTGCCCTTAAAGTTACAGGAATCACCCCTTGGATCCACTACAGCCGGGCCAGAGCAGCAGCAGATCCTGAGGACCTGAGGACTAAGCCTGCACTTAGACTACCCACACTGAGGATCCGGAGGACGCCAGCCAGTAAAGAAGACACCAAGGAATGGACTATTATTCTGCAGGGTTCCTGACTTTGATCGGCACTTTCTCAGGAGTGTTAGGAATTGGACTAGTGACTGTGGCCCCTGTAGAATGGAATATCTTTGTTTGGTCTCTGCATCTGGGTTTATTGTATGCTTTGCTTGACAAATGCGGCCCCTGTCTCAGCCCCAGCCTGCAAATGTAATACCCCTGAGCATAGAATTATGCTCAGCAGTAGAGTGGTCTCTTACTATCTCCCAGGGTCAGCTTTCAGCTCCTCCACTGGCATGCCATCAGGTTGCGTTTCACCACAGCAATCCCTCTGCCCTTAGAGAGAGAAGGTATACCAGACTGGAGTGATATCCAGGACCATAGGATACCAGACCCGAAGGTGTCAGACATATAGGACCCTGCATCCTCTGGACC
This sequence comes from Tonatia bakeri, assembly GCA_004024845.1. NCBI lineage: Eukaryota > Metazoa > Chordata > Mammalia > Chiroptera > Phyllostomidae > Tonatia > Tonatia bakeri. Next base: position 16,629 of record PVIA01016765.1, on the reverse strand, counting down.
TTGGTCCAACACCTGGAGACCACAGTAACTCATAGGGCAGCTGCCAAAGTGTTAGCTCTCCAGAGGTACCAACACCAGTATCAGCAGTTGCAACCTTCCCCAGCACCTCAGCTGTATAGCCAGGTATATAGTGATGCTAAAGAGGTAAAAACACCTTATGGCATCAAAGGGGGGAATGTGGCAGGCAACCCCCATGTTAGGCTACTTTGTACTTTGTAACTTCCGGGTTAGGACCCTGTGCTTCTGTGTTAGGACCCCGTGCTTTGCTCCTTTGTCTCCCATATAAGGTAGTCAGACCTAACTTCCGCATTTAGCTTCTGTAACCTCGCTTTGCCATGTAGGCAGGGGGTCCAAGGCGATTTAAACCCCGGAAAGTTAGAGATTGGGGCTCAGGATTTGGGTTTGCCCCCTGAGCCCCCGTGTAATAAGGAATTGTGCTCTGCCATCTCTCCTGCGTGTGAGTTATTTTCTGCAACAGGAACACCTGGCAATGTTATCAGACCAGACTCAGGACTGCTGAGTTAGCATGTGAGACTTGTCTCATTCTCCTTCCTGCCTGTTTACTCTTTATTCTACCTAATTGGTAAAAGGCATTTCCTGGCAACCAGGATGCTAAATGCTGACCAGTGACAGTATTGCAGTCTCAGAGTTCTTCCCATGCTGTCTCCTGCCTCAAAATCACTTGGCAGCTGCTTGGGATTCTCCGAATCCAAACCCCCGGGGCCTCTCAGCCCAGGCAGCCAATGGGACTCCCCACCAAATACCCAGACTTACCAGAGAGTCCCAAAGTCTGTCCCAGAATGGAGCTGCCAAAATATAACACCAGAAAAGACACTGGCATTCAGGCTGCCTGTCACTACCAAACCCAATAAGCAATGACAGTGATTGCATCTTTATGGGCACTTCTCAGATGGTCCTTGGTCTGAGAAGACAACAGGTTCGCACCCTAATAGGCCATCTTGCATTCTCTATCCAGGCCAACATTTTTATACCAGGGAATAAACAAGGTGTAGTGGGGGTTTGAGATTCAGGAAAGATTAGGTGGAAGAAGCTGCAACATTCCTGTCCTGAGCAGTTAGTTGTTCCCAGAGATGGGTGGTCCTCTGTCCCTCCCTGGAACACAATGGCTGGGATGCTTCCACTTGTCCCCAGGCAATAATCTTTAGCAGTGCCCCAGGAAGCCAGCTGTTTTTCCAGGAGCCAGGACAGGCCTTATCTGTAGTTTCTGAAACAAAAGCTTTAACATATACATTACTTGCTAGGCTTATAACTTTTTACCTTAAGTTAAAATTTTCCAATTCTTGAGTCCCTTATCAGTATGGAATTCAAATAATCAGTTTTCTGTTTCTCTCTCCCTGTCTTTTTCTGTTTTTCTCTTGCTCTCTAATTGTCCATATCACAAATTTACTTTTTGTAATTTTACTGTTGGATGAAATCATATTTTATATCAAGTGGAAGAAAAGTAAAGGATTCTGGAAAAAATATATTGTTATAGTCTTGCATAACAAAATTAACCATAAGTCTTTTGATCATTACTTTCTTTTTAAATTTTTGCATGTTAAGATTAATAGGGTTAAATATATTAATTTTATTAAGATGAAACCAGAAAAGACACTGGCATTTGGGCTGCCTGTCACTACCAAACCCAATAAGCAATGACAGTGATTGAATCTTTGCGGGTGCTTTATTCAGATGGTCCTTGATCTGAGAAGACAACGGGTTCACACCCAAAAGAACTGCCTTCCCTTTTCTTTCCAGGTCAGACTATTTACAAGAGGGAATAAACAAGGTGCGGTGAGGGGGTTTGAAATTCAGGGAGAATTAGGTGAAAGACTGCAGCATTCTTGTCCTGGGCTGTTCCCAGAATGGTCCTCTGTCTCTCCCTGGAACACAATGACCTGGATGGTTCCACTCATCCACAGGTGGTAATCTTTACCAGTGCCCCAGGAGGTCAGCTGTTTTCCCAGGAGCCAGGATGGGCCTTATCTATCTGTGGTTTCTGAAACAAAAGCTTTAACATATACATTACTTGCTAGGCTTATAACTTTTTACCTTAAACTAAAATTTTCCAACTCTTCACTCCCCTATCAAAAATAACATTACAACTATGAAAACTGATGTTTTATTTTTTATTTAATTTAATTTAAATTGTTGTTCAAGTACAACTTTCTATCTTCTACTCCCATCCCAGCCCACCCACCCAGCCCTCGGCACCTCCCTCCCATTTCTACCTGCCCCTAGTTTTTGATAAAGTGTCCTTTATATTTGTTCCTGTAAACCCTTCCCCTTTTCCCCGGATATTCCCTCCCCTCTCCCCTCTGGACACTGTCAGACTGTTCTCTATTTCAGTGTCTTTGGTTATATTTTGCTTGTTTCTTTGTTTTGTTGTTTGGGCTCCTATTAAAGGTGAGACCATATGGTATTTGTCTTTCATTGCCTGGCTTATTTCGCTTAGCATAATGCTTTCCAGTTGCATCCATGCTGTTGCAAAGGGTAGGAGCTCCTTCTTTCTTCCTGCTGCATAGAATTCCATTGTGTACATGTACCATAGTTTTTTGATCCATTCATTTACTGATGGGCATCTAGGTTGCTTTCAGCACTTAGCTATTGTAAATTGTGCTGCTATGAACATTAGGATGCATAGATTCTTTTGGATGGATGTTTCAGGGTTCTTAGGATATAATCCCAGCAGTGGAATTGCTGGGTCAAAAGGCAGATCCATTTTTAGTTTTCTGAAAAAATTCCATACTATTTTCCATAGTGGTTGTACCAGTCTGCAATCCCACCAACAGTGCACTAGGGTCCCTTTTTCTCCACAGCCTCTCCAACACTTGTTGTTTGTTGCTTTATTTATGATGGCCATTCTAACTGGTGTGAAGTGGTATCTCATTGTGGTTTTAATTTGCATCTCTCTGATAGCTAGTGATATTGAGCATCTTTTCATGTGTCTCTGAATCCTCTGTATGTCCTCCTCGGAGAAGTGTCTGTTCAAGTCCTTTGCCCATTTTTTAATTGGGTTGCTTGTCTTTTTAGAGTGGAGTCGTGTAAGTTATTTATATATTTTGGAGATTAAACCTTTTCTGAATTATCGTTGGCAAATATGTTTTCCCATACAGTTGGTTCTCTCTTTATTTTAATACTGTTTAACTGTGCAGAAGTTTTTGTATTTTGATGAGATCCCATTTGTTTATTCTTTATGTCCCTTGCTCTGGGGGACATATCAGTAAAAATGTTGCTGACTGAAATATCTGGGATTTTCCTGCCTGTGTTCTCCTCTAGGACTTTAATAGTGTTGTGGCTTATACTTAAATCTTTTATCCACCTTGAATTTATTTCTGTGTATGTTGTAAGTGGGTGCTGGAGTTTCATGTTTGCACGTAGCTGCCCAGTTCTCCCAACACCATTTGTTAAAGAGGCTATTATTACCCCATTTTATGTTGCTTCCCCCTTTGTCAAATATTAATTGACTATAAAGACTTGGGTTTATTTCTGGGTTCGCTGTTCTGTTCCATTGGTCCATGTGCCTGTTTGTATGCCAGTACTAGGCTGTTTTGATTGCAGTGGCTCTGTAATACAGTTTGGTATCAGGTATTGTGATCCCTCCTACTTTGCTTTTCTTTCTCAAAATTGCAGCAGCTATTCAAGGTTATTTATGATTACATATAAATTTTTGAAGTGTTTGTACTATGTCTGTGAAATATGCCATTGGTACTTTAATAGGTATTGCATTGAATCTGTAAATTGCTTTGGTAGTATGGACATTTTGATGATGTTATTTTTTTCCAATCCATGAATACGGTATATGTTTCCATTTGTTTGTGTCTTCGTTGGTTTCTTTTTTCAGTGTTGTGTAGTTTTCTGCATACAGGTCTTTTACCTCCTTGGTTAGATTTATTCCTAGGTATTTTATTTTTCTTTTTGCTATATTGAATGGGATTTTTTTCTTGATTTCTGCTTCTGGTGTTTCATTGTTGGTGTACAAAAATGCCTTTAACTTCTGGATATTGACTTTGTATCCTGCTGTTTTGCCAAGTTTGTTTATTAGGTCGAGCAGTTCTTTGGCGGAGTCTACAGGATTTTCTCGTTACACTATCATACCATCTGCAAACAATGACAGTTTTGTTTCCTCCTTTCCAATTTGGATGCCTTTTATTTCCTTTTCTTGTCTGATCACTGTGGCTAAAACGTCCAATACTATATTCAATAGAAGTGGTGAAAGTGGACAACCTTGTCTTGTTTCTGATCTTAGTGGAAAATATTTTAGTTTTTTCCCATTGAGTATGATGTTGGCTGTAGGTCTCTCATATATGGCCTTTATTATATTGAAGAATGCTCCCTCTATTCCCACTTTGCTGAGTGTTTTTATCATAAATGGGTGCTGTACTTTATCAAATGCTTTTCCCACCTCTATTGATATGATCATGTGATTTTTGTGTTTGCTTTTGTTTACATGATGTATTACATTCATTGACTTGCAAATATTGCACCATCCTTGCATGCCTGCGATGAATCTCACTTGGTCATGGCGTATGATCTTTTTAATGTATTGTGGGATGTGGTTTGCCAGTATTTTGTTGAGGATTTTAGCCTCTATGTTCATCAACGATGTTGGCCTGAAGTTTTCTTTCTTTGTTGTGTCTTTTTCTGCTTTGGGGATTAGGATGATGCTGGCTTCATAAAAAGTGTTTGGGGGTCTTCCATCATTCTGGATTTTTTTGAATAGTCTGTGAAGGATAGGGGTTAGCTCTTTCTTAAATATTTTGTAGAATTCTCCTGTGAAACCATCCAGACACAGATTTTTGTGTGTTGGGAGTTTTTTGATTACTGTTTCAATTTCATCTGCTGTTATTGGTCTGTTCAGGCTTTCTGCTTCTTTATTGAGTTTTGAAAGATTATATTTTTCTAGAAACTTGTCCATTTCACCTAGGTTTTCAAATTTCTTGGCATACAGTTCTTCATAGTAATTTCTTACAATCCTTTGTATTTCTGTGGTGTCAGTTGTAATCTTGCCTCTTTCATTTCTGATTGTGCTTATTTGAGTCCTCTATCTTTTTTTCTTGATGAGCCTGCTTACAGGCTTGTCAATTTTGTTTATCTTTCCAAGGAACCAGTACCTGGACTCATTGATCCTTAGAATTGTGCTTTTAGTCTCTATGTCATTTAATTCTGCTCTGATCTTGGTTATTTTTTTCCTTCTACTTGCTCTGGGCTGTCTTTCTTGTTGTTCCTCTAGTTCTTTTAGGTGTAGAGTTAGGTTGTTTGTTTGAAATGTTTCTATCTTTTTAAAATATTTCTGTATCACTATGTACTTTCCTGTCAGGACTGCATTTGCTGTGTCCCATAAATTTTGAGTTATTGTGAGTTCATTTTTATTTGTTTCCAGAAATTTTTAAATTTTTCCCCTAATTTCATTCTTGACCCATTCATTGTTTAATAGCATGCTATTTAATGTCCATGATTTTGAGTGCTTTGGATTTTTTTCCTTGGGGTTGGTTTCTAGTTTCAGTCCCCTGTGGTTGGAGAAAATGCTTGACATGATTTCAATTTTCTTGAATTTGTTGAGGCTTGTTTTGTGTTCTATCATGTGGTCTATCTTTGAAAATGTTCCATGTGCACTTGAAAAGAATGTGTATTTAGCTTCTTTGGGATGGAGTGGGATGGAGGGCTCTCTATATATCAGTGAAGTCCATTTGATCTAGGGCATAGTCAAATGTCACAATATCTTTGTTGATATTTTGTTTGGAAGATCTGTCCATTTTTAACAGTGGGGTGATAAAGTGCCCCACTATAATTGTGTTGCTGTCAATATCTTTCTTGAAGTCCTCTAAGATTTTCTTTATGTATTTGGGTGCTCCTGTGTTGGGTGCATGTATGTTTACAATGTTTATGTGTTCTTGGTGGATTCTTCCCTTGAGTATTACAAGGTGGCCTTCTGGGTCTCTCTTTATGGTCCTTTTTGGAAGCCTATTTTGTCTGATATGAGTGTTGCTACCCCAGCTTTTTTTTCCTGTCCATTTCCTTGGAAAATTTGTTTCCAGCCCTCCACTTTCACCCTGTGTAGGTGGGTCTCTTGTAGGCAGCGTATGTGTGGGTCATGCTTTCTTATCCATTCAGCTATTCTATGTCTTATGATTGGAGCATTTAATCCATTTCATTTAAGGTTATTATCAATAGGTACTTATTCATTGCCATTTTCATCGTTGTGTTCCTCTCTATCTCTCTCTGTTTTCCTTCCTTTCCTTAAAGCAGTCCCTTTAGCACCTCTTGCAGAGCTGGTTTGGTGGAGGTGTATTCTTTTAGACTTCTTTTATCTGGGAAGCTCCTTATTTGGCCTTCTATCTCGATTGAGAGCCTTGCTGAGTAAAGGAGCCTTGGTTTCAGGCCTCTGTTTCTTATTACTTGGAATATTTCTTGCCATTCTCTTTTGGCTTGGAGTGTTTCCATTGAGAAGTCAGCTGCTAACCTTATTGGGGCTCCCTTGTGTGTTACTTCCTGTTTCTCCCTTGCTGCTTTTAAGATTGTCACTTTGTCTTGGTATTTTGGCATTTTAATTATGATATGTCTTGTGGTGGGCCTCTTTGGGTTCTTCTTGATTCAGATTCTGTGTGTTTCCTGGGTTTGTGTGACTTTTTCTCTCATCAAATTAGGGAAGTTTTCCATCATTACTATTTTAAATAGGTTTTCTATCCCTTGCTCTTCTTCTTCTCCTTCTGGTATCCCTATTATACGGATATTATTACGTTCCATATTGTCTTGCATTTCTCTTAATCAATCTTCATTCTTTCTCAGCCTCTTTTTCTTTTCTTGCTCTTTCTGGGTGTTTTCTTCTACTTTGTCCTCTAGCTCACTGATCCAATCTGCTTCATCAATCCTGCTTTTCATTCCTTCTACTGTGTTCTTCAGTTCAGAAATGGTATTCTTCATTTCCTTTTGGCCCTTGTTGATAGTTTCTATTTCCTTTTTCATGTTGATATAGTTTGCAGTGAGTTCATTGGAGTTTCCCTGTAGTTTCTGGTAGCTCATTTTGAGGTCATTGAGCTTCCTGATAATCACTGCTTTGAATTCAATATCTGATAGTTGAGTAGCCTCTATTTCATTTAGCATTCTTTCTTAGGCTTCCTCCTTTCCTTTCATTTGGGGATTGTTTCTTTGTCTTCCCACTGTTTGTGAGACTCTTCTTGTTATCCTCTGTTTCTTAAATTGATCTGTTCTGGCTCCCTGGGTTTATGGTGTGAACTTCTGTGGTAGAATGCCTGTGAGATTCAGTGGTGCAATTTCCTTGATCTCCAGAGCTCACTGGTCTTGGGCTGTAATTTAAGTTGGCTCTGTTTGTCTTTGGGTTTTGATTGTTGTTGGGTCTTTCTTTGGTGGGTCCTTCCCACCAGCTGGTTAACTGAGGGTCACTCTGTCCACCACCTCTTGTATTTTGTTTTGCTGGTGAGGGCAGGTGTGTTGAAGCTGGTTCTTTGGTGTGTACAAGGTTTTGAGGATTCTCTCTTGCTATTGTTCAGTTGTTTGTACTGAGTAGTGTCTCCACTATTTAGTTGTATTTCCAGTAGGTCCTGGATTGAGGTTTGTGTGGTTTCCACTCCCTCCTTCACCTTCTTCTGTTGTTATGTTAGTGGTTCCTTTTTGTTGGGTTTCTTCTTCCAGTAGGTATCCTAGTGTTCACCCCTTCCACCTACTCTTTTTTGTAATCAGTTGGAGGGGAAGGCAAAATGGTTTAAGACAGCAAGAAAGTATTCTATGATATTTACAGTACCATCATGTAGAGAAGAGATAGGAGATCCTTTGGCTATGTATAGTGTTAATCATGATCTTCCACCCAGCTAGCTGATTTTTAGAAAGGATGGAAAGAAGATAAGACTCTTGTTGTGGAGGGAAGGATTGTGAGTTGGATATAGAAAGCAGTGAGGTTGTTGGAGGTCAGATTCTGAGGTAAGGTGAGAGTAAAGGATAGTAAATAGGTGTAGTGTGTGAGAGAATAGAGTTAACCACTGCAGTAATAGAATTCAGGAAACTGAAGTGGGCTAAGATCTGGGAGGGGTGTTGTGAAGTATTTACAATTGTATGGAACAGCTTTTATTTACAATAATATTAGAGCAGCAGTCATATGACAGAACCTATGTGATCTAGATAACAAGAATAGGGAGTATAGGACCTTGAGTAATGTACTAATGGGACACAAATGAGGTGAAGAACAGTAAATTAGCAATACACTAAGAAAGAAATATCAGGAGAAACCTGTCAAATAATACAGTATAACCGGACAAGCAAAGCAGATTATACAGAGAGAAGAGGAATACAAAAATACTATTAAAATAAATACTATTAAAATAAAAGATGTAAGAATAATGGAAAAATAATAATACTAATATGCAATAACTTGCAGGTTCTCTGTAATAACACAGTGAAATCTGTCTCACTGTTGCAGCTGTTGTGATGCCACTTCTTTGGGTCCAACTCTGGTCTTTTCACAGTTCCAGGGTTTTTTTTCTTTTTGTTTCTTTTCTTCTTCTTCTTTTTTTTTTTTTTTGGTCTTACTTTGTAGGTATTAAAAAAAGGCAGATGAAGGAAGGAAGAAGAGATAAAATTGGAAAGAAAGGAAGAAGAAATAAAACAAGAAAGAAGGAAAAAAGAATTGAAAGAGAAAAAATAATAAAAATTAAAATAGAATAAAATTAAAAAGCCTCTTGGTTTCAAAGTGGCCATACCGGTTTTTCTGGTCTTGCTGGCTGCAGCAGGCTGAGGGGTGATTGGTATGGCTTTTCTTCCTTCCTGATCTGCGCTCAGTCAGCCTGGCACACTCTGCGGGGAGCTATCCTAGCACCTCTCCCCTGCGCCTTGGGTGTGGGATTCAGGCCTTTTCCCATGGTTACCACTGTGGGCTGGGGTGAGGGCGCGCATGTGCTTGATGAGGCTGCCTCACCCTACCCAGTGCTACGAGGGTGTGCAGGGTCTTTTGCACAGCCTTCCACACAACCTCAGGATCGCTGCCTAGCTCGGTGGCAGGGAGGCCAGAGCAATTGTTGTAGGAGAATTCCCCAAACAGTGTCTGTCTTTTCACTTTTTCTTGAGAAATTCCTCCTACTCAAGCCTGCCACTCCATACAGTGGCCTGGTCTCTCCCACAGCCCAGTTATCCAACCAGACTGGTGACTATGGGGGTCAGGGCCCGTCACTGCGCAACTCAACTCTACCAGTGTCCACAGACTCCAGGGTGCTCACAGCCCCTGTGTGTTTGCTAGGAACTGGGTTTCTCCCAGTGCTGCTTAGACCATGTTTGGCTGGGGAGGGAACAGTTGCCCCGGCTGTCTCCCAAGGACTCTGTGACAAACCCAGCAGCGGGAATCAGGCCTGGGGCTGCAGCCCCCCTGGACTCCACACTGGTCCCTGGGACCTTATTGTCCTGAAGCACTCTCCTTACCGTCTGGTTTTTCAGTTCCGCTACAATTTTTGTTCTCTTATTTTCATATATGCTGAGGTACTATTGGTTGTTTTCTCTTTAACTCTATAGATCAGCTAGGATTTTCTATCGTGTGTAGGGAAAAGTGGAATCTGCTCCCTCCTACCCTGACGCCATCTTCCTCCTGTCCAAAATTGATGTTTTAGATATGTAGCAAATTAATTGGTTGCATTTTAGCTTGATATAATGAATAAAGATGGCAAATGAATATACAGGTGTGTGATGCACTAAAATACTCTAGTAGAGGATGGACACAACTGTGGCATAGTCTTTATCAGTACTTCTGTCTTCAAGAGAATTAAAACAATAATAAAAGTTATTTGAGTACATTTGGAGGCATTTTGGAGATAGATTTTAATTTAAACCGCCCTTGTTTAGTAGCTGAGTACTTGGGACTGTCATCTAATCTTGTAGTCAATTTTATCATCTAAAATACCTGCTCAACAGGGTTGTTGAGATGCCCTTGATGCCTGCTGATCCCTCTTCTTAAGCTCATGCTTGAATTTTAAGAGAGTGAATGGGCCTAAACTTACACAGTTTTATGTTTTTTTTAAAAAAATTTACTTAATTTATTGGGGTGATATTAGTTAATACAATTATGTAGGTTTCAGGGTACAATTTTGTAATACACCATGTGTATATTGGAAGAAAAAAAAAAGAAGCCTCCTGCTGAGTTTAAACTGACCAAGCAGGTTCTGCTGGTCTTCCTGGATGATACAGACCAAGTAGGGCTGGGCCCCATTTTTTTTTCCTTTCTTGTGGTTCTGTGTTGGAGGCTCCATCTGGACTATAATATTCACAGGTGTCCAGCCTCTAGCCCAAGTCCTCAGTGCTCTTGTGTGGCCCTCACTGTCAGTATGTGCCAGGCCAGTGCCTTTAATCCACTTCATTGTTTCACCCATTGATTAGTCTGTGAGGTGCACCAAGTAGGAGCAACTCACACCCCTCCTCTCTCTTTGCTGGCTTGGGCCCTGCCTGTGCACAAAGTCCCTTCAGGGCAGTTTAATTCCCCTATTAAATTAAGTATATCTGGGGACTACTACCCCTCTGAGCTCCCACTACCCCTCTTCATCAGTTTGTGAGGTGCCCTGGTTTTGAAGCAAATCCCCTCTCAGCATCCTCCCCTCCCTCTTCACTGGCGGGGGTTGGGGGGCACAGGGTGGGGGGAGAAGTGCTTGCACAGCAGCTGAGAGCCATTTTTGAGCAAATTTCCCTTGGATGCAGTCAGCCCTTCTTAGCAAGCATCCAGCTTTTCACACAGCCCGATTCTGACTGTTCAGAGAATATCTGGGTCATGGTCAGGCATGGCCCAACTCTTCTGCCATCTCCAGGTGTCACCCAGCTCCCGGGAAGATTCTTAATATTTCTTTAACCCTTCAGCTCCCAAAGTGAAACCTATATTGTGCAAACAAGCAATCAGATATGTAATAAGGGGCATGACTATGAAAATAGAGGAGAGAAACAAAGGTTAATGATCAGAGCAAATTATAAACCAGTTTCTGAGTCTCGAAGTCTATCATTAGAGAAGATTTTTAGATGTGTGGCTCAAGTTTCTTTGTGGAAATCTGATATATCCTCCTTATCTGTAGTTTAAATATCTCTAGTGATGTAAATCCTGCATGGTTTACACAGCATGAATCACTAAGATTGTTTAAGTGTGAGCTGTTGTGGTGATTTTTCAAGGCTGTATCAAGTTTTTTGGCTGTAATTTGCAAGGGCAAAGCTCAGGGAGAAAATTAGTTCTTAATAATTTTAAGTCAAAAGATGGGATGAAATATTAGTTTGGAGGGTTGTAGCCAAATTTAAGAAAAATTAAAAAATTCAGAATGCAGCTCAGTGTAGGGGTGACAAATATAACTTCAAAGACAGTTAACTGAATTAGAGTCTAATACACACAACTGTGTATAATAGGTTCTATAGAAACACATTTTTTCTCTAAAATCAACCTCATTTTTATCAAAAAGCCAAATTAAGACCAATTTATTTGCTACTTTAAATCCAGCTTCAATTTGGCATGATTATTTGCATAAATGAAACAAGATTACTAATTGATTATATAGACTCTCTTAAATCTTTTTTGCTGGAATCTCCAGATTGAACTTCAGCCACTCAGGGCAAAGAAGCCAAAACACATAGTTGCCATCAGACCTTACTTTCAATACGTATAGTTTTGGGTGAATTCCTCAAGTTGTTGAGGTGCTCAAAAATGTCTTTGAGGTTCTTTCTTTGCCATCTCCAAGGAAATCAATTTTCATTTCTTATCTGAAGATACAGACAAGAACCATGCCAATAAGCAAGGTACCAGGACATTTTTACAAGGGGCTTTTATCTGCTTCCAAAGTGATCTTTAATTCCTTAAAGCTTTCTCGTGATATCTAGAGTTTAGACATGTCTGTCTCCAAATTACTTCACACGGAGTTTGTTAATCAAAACACAACTGGTAACTGGCTTTATGCATCCTATTATAAAAAGAAAACACTCTTATTGGATTCATGTAAACAAATGTTTTGCTATAAAAATAATAATACTCATTCACTAAGAGTTACCAAACTCTGGAGGCATTAGGTAGGGAGAAAAATATAATGCTTGAATATTGATTATGAGGATATAATGAACTAAATTGCTCTGGAAAAAAACTAGTTTTCTTATATTCGGAAGACAAAAAGATTTAAAATTCAGCAATATTTGAAAAATTTCATAAGAATAATAATTATTCTTTATTCGTTTCAATATAATTGATTTTTATTTATTCTCATTAGCCAATATTTCCATGGATCCAGTTATTCCTTAAGAGTTCTATAAATCTTCATCTCATTCAAAGATATGACCTGCCTAGAAATTTTTATTGTAAAGTCACAGTCCTTTTTATGGATCTTTTTAAAGATGTAACATATTTTCAAATACATCAGAGTAAAACAATGTGTGTCTATAAATGACAAAACTTAAAATGACATTTGGTTATAGACTGAATTATAATGTAATTGGTAAACAGTGTTTTTGTGTAAGATATAACATTCCAAGATTAGAGTTAGAATTATAAAAACATATCAGAACTTTGTAGACTCTTGGAGATTTTTATATGATCTCCACAACATCCACTTCAAAAAACATGTATGTATATAAATAAAACATAGTTATTTATTGTTTATATATTTATTTTTATTTTTAAATATACTTTATTAATTACACTTATTATAGTTGTCCCATTACCCCCCTTCATCCTCTCCACCCTGCACACCCTCTCCCATCCATATTCCCTCCCTTTAGTTCATGTTCATGTGTCATAAGTTCTTTAGCTTCTACATTTCCCATACTATTCTTGCCCTCCCCCTGTTTTCTACCTACCATCTAGCCACTTATTCTCTGTAACTTTTCCCCCTCTCTCCTCCTCCCACTCCCCTATTGCTAACTCTCCATGTGATCTCTATTTCTGTGGTTCTGTTCCTGTTCTAGTTGTTTGCTTAGTTTGTTTTTGTTTTAGGTGTAGGTGTTGATAATTGTGACTTTTTACTATACATGTAAATGTATTTTACATGTCATTTGTAAAATGTCATTTTATTATACATGTTTTTATCTTCTTTTTCTTAGATAAGTCCCTTTAACATTTCATAAAATAAGGGCTTGGTGATGATGAACTCCTTGAACTTGACCTTATCTGAGAAGCACTTGATCTGCCCTTCCATTCTAAATGAAAGCTTTGATGGATAGAGCAATCTTGGATGTAGGTCCTTGCCTTTCCTGACTTAGAATACTTCTTCCCAGCCCCTTCTTGCCTGTAAGGTCTCTTTTGAGAAATCAGCTGACAGTCTGATGGGAACTCCTTTGTAGGTTACTGTCTCCTTGTCTCTTGCTGCTTCTAGGATTCTCTCCTTCATTTTTACCTTGGCTAATGTAATTCTGATGTGCCTGGGTGTGTTCCTTCTTGGGTCCAACTTCTTTGGGACTCTCTGAGCATCCTGGGCTTCCTGGAAGTCTATTTCCTTTGCCAGATTAGGGAAGTTCTCCTTTATTATTTGTTCAAATAACTTTTCCACTTGTTGCTCTTCCTCTTCCCCTTCTGGTACCCCTATAATTCGGATGTTGGAATGTTTAAAGATGTCCTGGAGGTTCCTAAGCCTCTCCTCAGTTTTTTGAATTCTTGTTTCTTCATTCTTTTCTGTTTGGTTGTTTCTTTCTTCCTTCTGGTCCACTCCATTGATTTGAGTCCCAATTTCCTTCCCATCACTATTGGTTCCCTGTGCATTTTCCTGCATTTCACTTACTGTAGCCTTCATTTTTTCATCTAATTTGCAACCACATTCAACCAATTCTGTGAGCCTCCTGATCACCAGTGCTTTCAACTGTGCATCTGATAGGTTGGCTATCTCTTCATTGCGTAGTTGTATTTGCTGTGGAGCTTTGATCTGTTCTTCCATTTGGGCCATTTTTTTTTTGTCTTGTTGTGCCTATCATTTATGAAGGGCAGAGCCTTAGGTGTTCACCAGGGCAGAGCAACCCAGTAGCTGTGTTGTGACACAGTGTGTGGGGGCGGTGCCCGAGAGGGAACAATGGCACTTGCTCCGCTCTCTGTTAGATCCCAGTACCCTATGCCACACCCCCCTATACATAAGCAAACTGGGCCCTTCTGGCACTGATTTCCATGCAGGTGGTCCTATGTACATTCCAGGACCCTGTGGGTCTCTCCAACAAACTCTCAACGAACCCTGGGAGTCTCTCCTTGTGCCCCAACCCCCACAGGTGTTTTCAATCAGTGCCCTCAGGCTCTATTTCCCAGTGCTGGGACCTTGGGCTGCGCAGTCTGTCTTGCTCCCCAGTATTGTTTGGTTTATCTGCGAATGAATGTGGGACCACTCAGTCAGCCAGCTGCATGGTATGCAGGGCATCACTTCACAATTGCTGCCTCCCTGGGTCTGCCTTTTGCCACCCCGAGCCCAGGATCTGCCCGCTGCCATCTTGCACATCTGGGGTGTCTTGTGTGCCCAGTGCCACCGCTTTTTGTGCTGTGACCCCTCTCCACCCAGCCTGCCAACTGACTCTGCCCCCACCTACCAGTCTGGATGAATGTGTCTATTTTAACTCCTTCATTGTTGGACTTCCATACAGTTCATTTTTCTGTCAGTTCTGGTTGTTATTTTGTTTCTAAATTGTTGTTGTCCTTATCTTGGTTGTGCAATGAGGCACAACATGTCTACCTACGCCTCCATCTTGGCCAGAAGTATTATTTTTTAATTTGACAAAGCTTCCCATTTACTTCAACATATCAAATTGACCTTATTAGTTTAAATTTTTATTTAGTAAGGAGAAAGAACAAATCCTTGAGTTATTCCAGGGTCTCATTAGAATAACTTAAAGCCATTTCTGGCCTTTTTAAAAAATCTCTTAAAGTTTAAACTTTGGAAAGGTTGTCAAACATAGAAATCATGACATAAACATTTTATTTACCTAGGTAAAACAAGCACATTATATGGTAGCAACTTTAAAAGACATCAATAAAGCTTAAACCAGTTTGAACATCCAATATTTTGTACAGACCACAGGATCCTGCTTTATCTATATAAGTATTTAATCCCTTTAGGCCAGTAAAACATTATACCCTAGTATACCATCCAGAGGCAAAGAACACAGTACATGACACACAAACACATATCACATAAAGACCACACACATAATTAGAATTACTAAATTTTCTAAAGAAGGCACAAGACTTTTTAAATTTGCTCTTGACAATTTTTTTAAAAAGATTTTATCTATGTAGCTCTGGCTGGTGTGACTCAGTGGGTTGAGCACTGGCCTGTGAACCAAAGGGTCACAGGTTCAATTCCCATAGGGTGTATGCCTGGGTTGCAGCTCAGGTCCCTGGTTGGGGGCACATGGGAGGCAACTGCACATTAATGTCTCTCTCCCTCTCTTTCTCCCTCCCCCTGTCTCTACAATTAAAATCTTTTTTTAAAGATTTTATTTATTTATTTTGAGAAATCTTTTTTTAAGATTTTATTTTTAGAGAACTCTTAAAGAAAAGATTTTATTTATTTATTTTTAGAGAAAGGGGAAGAGAGGGAAAAAGACATCAATGTGTGGTTGCCTCCCACACACTCCCAACCAGAGACCTTGCCCACATTGGCGCCCTGACTGGGAATCAAACCTGTGACCCTTTGGTTTGCAGGCCCACACCCAATTCACTGAGCCACACCAGCCACGGCTGGCAACTTAACAACTTTTTAAGGAGACTGGAAAAGGGAAGACATGTTGAGACTCTCAATAAAAGCTGCAAGGGCTATAAATAAGTGGATAAAACAGAATTTCAACTCTAAGAAGTTAAGCAACAGAAGAGAGTCTGGGCAGGGCTGTTTTGGCTCTCTGGAAATATTGTAGGAAATAAATGATCCTTGGCCAGGCTTCTTTGGCTCACTGAGAAAAGACACAGTGACAGAAGAAAGCCAAAGTGGAGCTGATATTGGGTCACTCAAAAGTCAGAGAAAAAAAAACAGAAATTCAGTGACAGAAGATAAGGTATGACATCACAAGAGGGGCATTGTCAGGATCAGTGTAATACTCCAGATAAAGGACTGGTAGGTAGAGTATGAGTCTTGGATCTGTAACAGAGAAATTTACTGTGGATGTGTTTAGCCTGTGTCCTAAGGGTGGTCTTACCAATGGTCAGAGCAATAGGTGCCCTGAAGATGTATTCACCCTACTTGACATGGGACTCAACTCCATACTGGTGGCAAGAAAGCAGAGAAATACAAAGAAAGTGCATTTGTCCCGTGAACATGTTTATGCTGTTTATGCTATCCTGATGTTGGCCTTAAGTCAGCTTCAACAAGGTTTTAAAAATCTAGAATTTTAGCATAATATACAAAATGTCCACATTTCAATAAAAAAATCCATCAACAGTGAATGAGTTCAGTGCATGCATGAGCAAGTGAATGAAAGAAGAGCATGGGGTGAACCCACCCAAGATGCAAGGCAGCACCAGGAAACAGGGTCCAGAAGTTTAGTTAAAAATTTGAATCTGCTGTAGTACTGTCTCTAACCTCATTTCCAAGATTTTTATATAAAAGGTGGATCAAATGGACTGTTCCTTTGGGTTTTGAAAGAATACCTCAAGTTGGAATGAAAAGCAAGAGATACTACTCACTTTGGAGAAGAAAAGGGTTATACATT